>PVKN010006994.1:0-27446 GCA_004027915.1 Capromys pilorides
GCTGGCCAGACTGGCTCCCCTTTCCTTCCAACATTTATTACCACCCAGAGTCCACAAATTTTGTCATTGTTTCAACTATAGTACAATGATAAAAATAAAGAAGTATGTTGAGGTTTTCATAATACTAAGTTTATTTTATGTAAAGGAGTATTTTGTATTGTGAGATTTTTATCCTTTTTATTTTCTTTAATGCTAAGAAATTTTTTAATAGAAATGACTGTAAAAATGATCACTGATATTTCTTATGTTCCTCTCTGGAAAACTTACAAAATTAATCACATTTTTTGGTTCCCCCACTTTAATTAAAAGTTTTTTTTTTATATTTCACTGGTTTATGAAACCCAATTATCTGCTGATATCTTACCTAGAAAAATACAAATCAAGTAGCAAATGGTTCCCAATCTATTTGAAAGAAATTTCAATTAATTAATATATTCTTTAAGCAGAAGACTTCAGAAAATCTTACTTTTAATTTTAAATAGCTTTCTACACAAAATTGCTCTGTAAGAATATCATGTTAGTCATTACAACTACTGTTAAATGATTAATGAAACATTTCTTCATAACCTCTGACAAGTTGACAGGAGCATGTTTAATAATAGCAATAAATACAGATGGAGCTGCATACATTGAGAAGGTCCTGATATAGAACTCTTCCTGTATGAGATGCCACCTCAGCTTTCTCATCTGAAATGAACCAAGAAATTAATTATAATGATGATCATAAGAATATGAAAAATTCAGAACAAAATCCAACCTCTCAGACAAATGCCTTCATTCTTACTACCTCCTGCCTCCGTCATGTATTTTGGATAAGTGGAGCTGACAGATTATAGGAAAGCTCCAAAGAAAAGAAATATTTGGGCTCAAAAATATGGACCTGACCTTATGGGGAATTAGTGATACGTTAGTGACTTTCCTTCAGGATAGGCCTCTTATTGGCTCTGTGTGGCAATGCAGTTAGTTGCATAAGCATTGACCAAACTTGTTTAGAGAGTAGGCATAAGACCCAAAGGTGCTCGCAGCTCCAGGCAAGCTTCCGATGTGCCTTCCTGTAACATGGAGGCAGATTTTCCTCTGCTTTCTATTCTCCAAACCCATTCACCTTTCTACACGTCTCAGCTCATCTCGAAAGAAGTACTTACAAGGCTGTATCTCTATCAGAATCTCCCTTCTTCTTTATGCAGAGCTAAAAGTAAACACAATGAGAGCAATGAATTTGCCTGCCTTTCTAAGGCCCCCTGGTAAACATTGTGAATGTATCAAAGAGGGGTTTAAGGATCAGTGCTGTGGACGTACAACTAACTCTGCACTGGCCCAGGTCTCATTTCTTTCTTTCTTTCTCTCTTTCTTTCTTTCTTTCTTTTCTTTTTTTTCTTTCTTTCTTTCTTTCTTTCTTTCTTTCTTTCTTTCTTTCTTTCTTTCCTTCTTTCTTTCTGTACTTTAGTACAGGGTCTACAGGTCTGCAGGGTCTCACTACATAGATTGGACTCATAGTGACCACCTGTGTTCAGCCTGCCAAGCACTGGGATTACAAGGTGCGCCACCATGCCCAGTCTTGATCACCATGTCAGCGTGCCCCCAGGGGCAGGCCCGGCATGCCATGCTGTATTCTGCCCAAGCAGGCACTTTAATCTGCTGAGCTATTTATTTGGCCAGACCTCAGGTCTCGTTTCTTTGGCCACGTCAGTAGCTTTTCATTGACCTTGGAGAAGATATAACTTTTAATTAGGGTGCTCCCATGCTTAGATAGGTGGGTATTTCAATTTGCTTTGGATTGGAATAGAGGGCAGGCTGAACTTCTTGAGAAACTTCAGTGTTCTGCATAATACTGAGTTATGAACTACCAGGAAGATGAGCTTTGCTGAAGCCAGCATAGTGGCTTTTCTTTAGAGGCATTTCTACCATATTTGCCCTCCTTCACCACTGAGTTAACTGGCAGAGTCAAGCGTGTGGTATTGCTCTACACATAGATATATACTGAATCACGTTTAGCAGTGAGTTTAACCACTCAACAACTCAAAGTCCAGCCCACTCCAGCCAGGGCTTGTGGCTGTACTCGAGAGGTGAGCATGCAGAGCTTGAATGCAGAGCAGATCTTCTTCTTGTTTACTTATTGACTCACAGACAACATAGCAACAATAAAGAGAAATTTTAAAGGAAGACAAATCAATTCCAAGTTCCCTAACCCTAACACTGAAGCTGTTTTTATTCAGACCTCACTCATATTTACTTTTATTTTTTGAAAAGCTATACTATATATATCTTTTATTCACATCAGCAATTTTATTTTGTTTTATTTACAGTGCCTAAACCTCAGGATATTTTGCATGTAACGCACATACCCTACCACTTGAACTATATCCCCAGCCCTTTAGATGGCTTTTAACCACAAATTCCCAGACTACTTAGATACCTTCATTATTTTTTCCCTTCGTGCAAACACTCCAAAGCACAGTGTCAGAAAGACTACAACACATGCAGCAATAATAGCTTCTACTGGTATAGGCGAAGACTTATCTGCAAAAACAGGGAATAAAAATGAACATTTAGGTGCTTCTAACTTTTTACTTTCTTTCTTTTTTTATTTCTTTTCTTCTTTCCTTCATCCCAGTTGTTCCTTCCCTTTGAACAGTTTTGAAAGGAGCAGTTAATACTTTTTTCTCTTTAAGTTTTTATAACTTTTTTTTGACCAATTTTGTATTCACAATATAGCAACCACTGTCAAATTCCTATGTTTTATTTAGTGAAGTCTATATTGTTTCTAATTTTTTTAAGTTTTATTCTCTTTAAAAAAATAGATGCTTCTTTTTTTTTTTTTCTGGGAGTGAGGTTCAAACTCACAATCTTTCACTTGCCAGGCAGGCACTTGTACCACAGAGGTATCTCCCTAGCCCCTAGATGATTCCTATGTGCTTCTAATATGTCCTAGACAAGACGTCTTGCACTTAACTAACTCCTATTTAGTTAAGGATAGCTAACTGGAGAGGTAGCTCGGCAGTCCAAGCACCTGCTTGGCAAGTGCAAGAACACAGATTCGGTCCCTGGTATTATATGCCATGCTGGCCCCAGAACCGCTGGTGCATTATGCTAGCCACCTAAACCGGGAGTGGTGGTGCATGCCTGTAATCCCCGTGCTGGGTAGGCTGAGACAGGAGGATCACCATGAGTACAAGCTGTGTGGCAAGACCCGGTACCAAATAAATAAATAAATATTATAAATTTATAACAAGAAAGGTTACTTGTCCAACGTCACAGAGCTAGTATAGGGACAGGTTTTGAATTCATTCCTTTGTGAAAAAAATACTTTATTGTATTATGAATAATTCCCTCAAAGAAAGTAAATAATCTTGTTCTTTCTTAATCTGCCATGTTTGCTACACAGAAAATCGAATCAAGCTAAAGTCAATGGGTTTTTTGTTGTAGTTGTTGTTGTTTTAAAAGTCCCCAAAGATATTAGATATTATAAGGTATGATAAAAGGAGAAAGAGAGGGAGAATAGCTTCAGGCAAGAAGACAAAGGATCAAGAGTTCTCTGGATTAAGGAGTGCTCTAGGGACAGTAGGGATAGTGATCATGTACTTTATTGAGACAGTGTCCCAGCAGGGTGGCAAGACATTTTAGGAGGGGGCTGCATGGTGATCTTAAGGGAAATAGGACTTCCAACATTAGTCTTTCCAACTCTGGCAAAGAGCTCCCATATGTGTTGAATGATCATGGAAATATCTACCTTTTTTTTCTTTAATACTAAAAATTGAACTCAGGCCTTCCCATTGAGCTACACCTACATCTTTTGTTTTTTATATTGAGATATTCTCTCTAAGTTGCTAAGTTGCTCAAACTGGACTTGAACTTGCTATCCTCCTGCCTCAGCTTCCCACAGTTAATACTAAGATTATAGGTGTGCACCATCACATCAGTCTCAGGCTGTCTGTATCCATTGTAGGTCAGGAAGACAACTTGGAAAGATGAAACCCACTTCCTTATTTTCTGAGCACCAGGTAAACTCATAGACTGGAACAAATTATTTCCTCCAAAATACAAAATTAATTAAAGTGAATACATATTTAAACATCAATAAAATGTGATCATGTATCAACTATAAGTTCTGCAAAATAATAATATTACAACCTCGAGAATAAAATTAACAACTTCTTTATAACAAAATTAAAAATTTATACAAATTACAAAACTCCTTTCAAAATGTTTACAGTTGAAAATGCAAAACAGCCCTATGTCATGAGCTTTATGTTAACATGTTTCATGTGATACAGAACAAAATTCTCAAAAGTAAAAGTGCCAAGGACCACCGTAAGTTTTTCAAAGAACTTGTCCAACCCAGGAGTCTAATGCCAACAGAGGAATGAAACAGGATCCAACTATGGCTTAGATAAAATTTCAGGGATTTAAAGAAAATAGAATGTGCTACTAATTGTACAATTGAGCTTGTGGATTGAGATGGAGTTTGTGGATGTATGAATGGCTAGTGTGTATTAAGTGCTATGCTTGACCCTGCAAAGGAACAGGACAGACATGGAAAGCTTCTGCCTCCCAGAGCTCCTATTCTAGTGCAAGAGACAGACATTAAACAAACAAAACTACAAAGAAGAAAGGGTCGTGAGATGGCATAGAAAGCAGGAAAGGTGGAAGGAAGGAGGAAGGGGATTTTTGATAAATCTAATTTCAAAGCCAAGGCCTAATGCCTCAGATAAGGATGTAGAGTTTAGCCCCCTATAACTGTATAACACACTAACCAGTTATGCTTTAATTACTTTCTTCCCATCAGTTGCCAATTCCTCACAATGAATCTCAGGGCTTAATGGATTAAGCATCCTTCACATTTTGCTTTTTATTTTCTTCTTTTTCTCTCTCCCCTTCCTTTCCTACTTTCTCCTTCTCCTCATCTCATCTTTTGTTTTCTCTCCCCTCCTCTTCTTCTTCCTCTTCCCCCTTTATCTTTTGGGGCTGGGAATTAAGCCCAGTGCCTCACCCAAGCTAAGAATGAGATCTACCACTAAACCCCAAACAGCTTTCATTTAAACCCTCTATTGGATATTCCTAAGAGCTATTCTAAGGTAGGTGGGGGTCATATAAGCCCTCTGGAGAGACCTTGCTCAGTGAGGCTCCTAGAATCTCAGGCTCTATCATCATATCCAGCTCTGGGGTACACTACGGACCTTATTAGGGATTGCATTCAATAGAAAGACATCAAAACAAAAGGACATATAGCTGGAATGGATTGGGAAAAAAATCAGAATTCAGTCACAGGCTGGACTATTTTTTTACCTGGTCAAATAAAATGAAGACACATGTGACTGCTTTCATTTCATAAACCATCTGAGATAAAAGGACCCCACTGGATCATTTGATTTCAAGTTGATGTTGAAAAATGTAAGTAACTATACCTCTCTCCCTTTTTGTGTTTTTGCACTCTCAATTGTAACTAGACTTTACATCCCCTCACCCTTATTCATTACAGCAAAATAATTCCAATATGTGGGCTAAATCTTGGACTCATGAAAAACTCCATGATGTCATTTCCAGCTTTGCAGGGCCTCATTTAGAAACTTCCCCACTGTGCAGTGGAAAACTTGGCTATGAGCTTGAGCCCCAGAAAGCAGAGAGTTTATGTTAGGAAGGCAGCCAACAGCAAGGGAAATAACAAAGCAAGAAGAAAAACAAGTTGGTCTGAAAAAGCTCCACCCAGAATAGGCTTCTGCCCACCTGAAAGGCATAGAGCAATTATAATTTCTTCTTAACAAAAGGAATGATATAACCCCCTAGTCTCTGAGTGTGGTTTTACAGCCAGTTAGGATAGCTCAGTGTGATGCTGTCCTACCATGCTTTTGTGGACCTGAGAAAAGTAAAAAGCCAGGGATTCCCAGGTTATCCCAGGGGTTCTTAGGTTATTATTTGGTTTTTAAAGCAAGTAGCCCCTACATATGCTATTGGTGCTCTGCAGGACAAATTATTGAACAGGATGCTAGTCACAGTGATGGGAAATCACCCAACAGCAACTCTTCCTCCCCACCAGGCACTCTATTCATGTCGCAGATCCCTCTGGATGGGCCAAGGGAGGAAGTAAGATATCCTATAGGTACATTAGTTCATCATTTCCGGCAGGGATTCAGCTGGTTTCCTGAGGACTGGCAAGATTGGCAGTGAATGGGTACATCGAGGCAAGTGACAAAGTGAATAATGTTCTAACAAGATACGGGAGCCTCAGCCTGGTTGGCTACTCCTTACACACTGGCTCAAGACCAGAACATGTGTGCATGAGCATTTTAAGCATCTGCTACACCTTGCCTTTTCTTTTGGTCTGAGCAAGAAACGTGACAAGCAAAAACACACATTTGTTTTCTATTATAGCAGAGATGATAAAGCTAGATAGATGACACATAAAGCCACAAAAAAGAGTTTTGTGGTTGTGTTTCCCATTATTTTCCCTACCTTCTCTTCTCTTTAGCCTACAGGTTAGAATGCAAGAGGAGCAATTTTAGAGATCTATTTTTAAAAATCTAGTCAGTATGTTCCTGAAATCTCTGCTGTTTACTCATCAGGCTGTGAGCTTAAAAGTCCACTTCCTACACACTTTGTTGCCCAAGAGAATTTGTGGGAATACTCTTCCCTAAATAACAACCAAAATTACTTTCTACACCAGCTTGTAGAAAGGACCTTGGCTCAAAGGGCAATGTTCTAATGTTTTATATGGAATAATCCTTCTATTGGGATGGATTAGAGTTTGTAGTAGGAAATTCTGAATAAGGATAGTGAGCCAAAGAAAATCACAGTTACTAATCATAATTGTAGTTATAAGTTGTCATCACCAAATATATGTACTGAGCTTCTATTCTGAGTTTTGCCCTATGCTGAGTATTACTTTAAAAGAAAGTTACCATTAACAACCAGTTGAAAGTCCATGGTCTCTGTTGCCAGAGGTGAACTTGCCATGCAACTGTAGGTTCCATGATCTGATTTCTTGACATCGGTGATTGACAGCTGAAAAGATTCTCTTGTCTGTGTGATTGTGTGACGATTTTTCTCTAATATCAGGCTGCTATTGTCTTTGTACCATACCATTTGAGCCTGTGGGTTGGATTTCACATTGCAAACCAAGTTCACATCACTGTCTTCTTCAACTGTTTGGAAGTTGTTTCCACTCAGGGAAGGTGGATCTGTAAGACTCAAGCATTTAAGTTTAGTTAGCAGAGAAAGGTCTTCCTTCAGTCTGCCTAGGGATAAAATGGTAAATAGCAAACTCTAGTGACAAAACTCACAGAATTTTAACCTAAAGAAAACAAACCCGAAATCAATAGATGATTATGAACGTAATATATGTGGTAATGAATCTGTAACAAATGGACAATTTGTAACACTACCCAAGAATATAAACTTGTTTCTTTACTCTCAAAGAGTTAGCATAATAAATCAATCTATGCTAGGACTGAATAAAATAGTACAATACTAAGAATGTAGGCACTGTAGTCACCCCTAATTCCATCTGCACCACTTAGACTGATTATGAGACAGCCAAATAACTGTTCAGCTCTCAGATTCCTCATCTTCAAAAAAATGAGATAATAAACTGGACATTGTGGCACATGCCTGTAACCCCAGCATTTTGGAGGCTGAAGCAGGAGGATCACTGCAAGTTCAAGACCAGTCTGGTCTGGTCTACAAAGTGAGTTCAAGTCCAAGCCCAGGGGAGAGAGAGACAGAGAGGGAGACAAAGAGAGAGAGAGAAAGAGAGAGAGAGAGAGAGAGAGACAGAGACAGAGACAGAGACAGAGACAGAGACAGAGAGAGAATTAGAATAATGCTGACTTGACAAACTGCTGTGATGATCAAATGAAATAGTCTCTATGAAGAATTTAATATAGTGCTGGCTACTATTATCATTGAGGTGGTGGTGCTTTTAAAGGCTACTCATTCTATTTGTGCATTTGATGGAGACCATGTTTTCTTAGGCACATATTTGATCATGCACATTTGCGTTTCCTTCATGATCTTCTGGAAATAAAGACCTCCTTCCATGAGGTATTCTAATTATGGCAATTCTAGCATTTACACAAGGTTGGTGGATCCCTCTCACCCCTATAAACAACTCCTTACTCTTGCCAGGACAAGAAGAGTTGTAGATCCATGGATAGTCAGACACATATGATCTTTGCCAAATAATTCCAACTCTTACCATCCAGCAAGACTTTCCAGTATCTAGGGGGAGAAATGGCTGAGCTAACTTTCCCCTCTTGTCTATACCTCTTGCATTTTTGGGTAAAGATGCAGAAGGTCAATAAAGTGGTTTAGGAATAAGTGGGCAGTAGAAAGGAGGTAGATGTGAAGAAGAAACAAGGAACTTGTATAATTTGCACACTGAATAATTAGACCCTGAGTAGGCTGCGCTATGAATAGCTTTCTCAGAAGAACGACATTTTGTTGCTCTTTGGAATGAGCTTGAATTCTGTATCCATTTCCAACAAGAATGTTATATGGTATTCAGATATATAGAAAGCTACTGGAGTAGAGGATATGCCAAATAGAACAGTTCCATTTGGGGGAAGATCCTATTAGCTATTCATGTTATCTATTTAAAATAATGTTTAAGCATGTCAGGTACATGGGAATTTTCCCTTTTTAAAAATATCAGTGCATTTCAGATCCTCTTTGACTCTAGCCTGATCTCACCCTAAGTCCCAGAGATATCTCCTGCTATAAATTTGGGGTAAATCCTTCCATATCTTTTAAAAACAGTTCTACATACACATAGTATACACCCAAAAATATTGTACTGTTTTAGGAGCATAGGAAAGTCTTACATAAAAGACATCATTCTCTCCATAACTTGCACATTTTTTAAATATAGTTGAATTGAACCACAAAGATCTAGCTCACTGGTTCAGAGTAATATAGTATAATATGGGACACCTTGTTTTATTTCATTTTTATTTTATTATGTATTTGGTACAGGGTCTCGCTAAGCAGCTTGAACTTGTAGTGATCCTCCTTTTGTCAGCCTCCCCAGTGCTGGAATTACAGGCACACACCACCACACCTGGTCTCGGTGGCCAGCTCAGCATTCCTGGAAAAGTGGGGCCAGCGTGGCGTGTGGTACAGGAGATTGAACCCGGTCCTTGTACTTGCCTAAGTAGGTTCTTAGTCTGCTGAGCCATCTTGCCAACCTGGGATGCCTTATTTTAGTTTGGTGGACATTAGATTAATTTAATTTTTTAAAATAATGCATGTTTATTTCTTATAATGATATATAAGGGTTTTTGTTGGTTATTTATTTATTTATTTATTTATTGCCTTTTTGAGACAGGGTCTCACTATGCAGTTCAGGCTGGCCATGAGCTCAGTTTTGTAGCCCAGGCTGGTCTCAAACTTGCACTGATCTTCCTGCCTCAGCCTCCCGAGTGCTGGGATTACAGGCATGTGCCATCATGCCCAGCTTATTTTATTTTATTTTGTGGAAAAAAAGTATAACAAAATTTAATAACAAAATATTAGAAAAATAACAACAGTACACTATTTTTATCTTTAAAGTAGTTAATCAGAGTATAAGCCATGGGCTTAAAAAAATTCTCCAAATGATATTAGCACAAATCTTTCCTTTCAATGAACTAAGAGAAGCTAGTAGGATAACTATCTTGTGTTTTGATTTTTTCTTTCCTTCCTTCCATTCCCTTTTCCCCAGTCCTAGTTCCTTTGTCCTTCTGAACAATTTCTTCCCCGTTCACTAGAACTATTGTGCATTTTGAACCTTATTTACTTTACCCTTTCAGTTTCTCACAGCAGGGAGACAATACAGTACACACCCAAGTCTGGTTTATTTCACTTTGATTATTTTAATTTTAAATATGTTAATGCTATGATAAATATTCTTACACATGCCTCTGTCTATCTACACGCATGCTTTTCTCTAAGGTTAGAGGGAGAAATGCTGGATCTTGTCAAAGGCACATTTAAATTTTGGTAGATATTGCAAAACAAGTGGTTTTACTTTATATGTTGAACAAGAGCATAAAAGAGAATATTTCTTCACATCCTCCTCCATATTGCACATTATCAGGTCCCCATTAGTATTTGTGTGTGTGGGTGCCTGTGTTCGTGCACACACATTGCGCACTTAATCCAGGGTCTCACACGTACTAAGCACCCTTGAACTGCACCCCAGCCCTCTTCTTAGTCCCAGATCTGCTCTTTATAATACTCATAATAATTCCTTTAGATTGTAATAGGACATTCCTGTCACTTTTATAGGCTCACTTTGATTTATTAGTTAATGACTTTATGTCAGTTATTGTCAGAATGAATCACTGGCCAATTTGATACATATGTATGTATCAGACATATATGGTGGTCAATTATATTCAGAAGATTATTGTAAAGATAATTTTAAAAGTGATTTGAGGCTGGGGAACTGAAAACAAATTCATTAAGTCACCAGCTCGTATTTTTGGGAATTTCTGCCATGTCTCACTTAAGATTCCAATGGAGGAATACTAAGTTAGGAGACTGGTGTTGGGGTGTGGGGGTGGTGAAGGGGTTGTTCTAGCCTCCGTTCCAGCTATGATTTGGGCTCCCAATCTGGGTCTCAACTTCCTCACTTTGTCTGGATTACAAAATAGGTTGGTCCTCTGATAGTCTTGGGTTCTATCAAAACAGCCAAGAGACACCATATTAAAAAAATCAGATTTTTATCAATTCACTTAAAATGGAAAACAAAAGCTTATTGGCTTAGAAATTTCAAAATGTGGGATGTTAGGATTTTCCAGGGCTCAGTCTCTCAGTATTTGCTCCACTTAATGCATCTCATCAGATTTTTTTTTTTTTTTTTGGCGGAACCAGGGATTGAACTCAGGCCCTTGCGCTTGCCAGAGAAACGCTTATTCTACTGAGCTATCTCCCCAGTCCTTATCAGATTTTCATTGTAAAGTTGACTGAGCTCACTGACTCAAATGGCTTTGATTTTGTTACTGTATTCCAAGCCCAGAGCTCTTTCTACCAAATCATATCATCTTTCATCTTATTCCACCTTCCAACTCCACCATCCATACCTCCATTATACAGAACCAGCTTTCTACCCAACAACCCACATGACTACGCTTGTAGTATCTATCATTTGGCAGTCTTTATGTATATAATTCCATTAGTGCAAGACCTACAACTGAATATTGGAAGAGCTTCTCCTTTTCAGGTTTAAAATATTAAATATTAAATGATTCCTAGTGCAGGTCTTCCTAAGCACAATACAAAAACTAGGAACAACAAAAGAAAGATTGGTAATCTTAAATATATAAACATGAAGGTTTACACACATATCCCCAAAAAACCTATAAAAGTGTCCAAGAGTAGGCTGTAGCTCAGGGGTAGAGTACTGGACTAGTATGCTCCAGGGCTTGAGATCAATCCCTAGCACTGAAAACAAATTTTTCAAAAACAAATAGTAGCCAAGTGTGGTGGTGCACACCTATAATCCCAGCACTCAGGAGGCTGAGGCAAGAGAATTAGTGTGAGTTCAAGGCCAGCCTAGGATACATAGTGAGTTCAAGGCCAGTCCCAACTACATAGTAAAACCCTCTCTCAAGGACAAACAAGCAAACAAAAAAATAGGAGACCCAGACATGATGACTCATATCTAATCTCAGCAACATGGAGGACTGAAGCAGGAAGATGACCAGTTTAAGGGCAGCCTGTGCAACTTGGTGAGATTCTGTTCTCAAACTAATAAAAAGAAGTGAGCTCAGTACTCCCTGCTCTCAATCCCCACTACTGAAAAAATGCATAGAAGATAGAGAAATACTTACAACCTAAAGTGCCAAAGAGCTAATTTCCTTAACTTATAAAGCCTTTATACAAATTAATGAGAAAAAGGCCGATATCCTATTAGAAAAATGATAAGGCCACCAACAAGTTATTTCACAGAAAATATGAATAGCCAGTACATGTATGAATTTATGAAGAATGAGGTGAATGCCCTCAATCTTAATTTTAAAGATGAAAATAAAATTTCAAATGTAACTAGCAGGTAGTGCTGGAAAAAGGTATGAGGTAGGGAGTGGGGGCTGTGTTGTGGGAGCATAAATAGGGCAAACCAACACCTAGACTGCAGCCACTTAGTGTAGTACAGACACCACAGAGGGACTGACAGTGTATTTTCCCTTCACTCACAAGTGACGTTCAGCACCACTGAGACGGACACCGTCTCATTACTCTGTAGCTTGCAGGTAAAGCTGACTCCATCGTCATCTTCATTAACGGGAGAGACACAGACATAGCTGGAGTTGATTTTATTTCCATCTTGCAAACCCACTTTTTCCTCATCCCGGTACCAGAGGAGTTCTTCATCTCCGTTGTGGTTTTGAACGGCACATTCCAGAGATGCCGCAGCATCAGGTACAGTGTCCAGGGTATGGTTCTCAGCATAACCATTCAAAGTTAAAACAGAACCTGGAAGTATAGAGAGAAACTATGAACATATGCAGAGTGCACGAGCTAGATATCTATTAATAGGGGATTGGTTAAATGAATCATGTTTCATCAGAAAATAAAGTGAACTCTCACCAATCAAAAATAGCCAAATAGTGCTGTATGATTTTACAAGGAAATAGGCCCCAAAATGAGCTTTTTAACTAAAAATGAAAAATGATACAAATATAGTTACCAAATTTTCTGCACATTGGAAATACCTGGAGATTTTTTTAAAAGTCCTGATGCCAATATCTATCACCCCTAGACATCTGATTGACTGATAGGAGTATAACCTCAGACTTAAGCATTTTGTTTTGCTTTTTTGAGGCAGGGTCTTGCTATATAGCTCAGGCCAGCCCTAACTCACTATGTAGCTAGGGATGACCTTGAACTTGAGGCGATCCTCCTGCCCCAGCCTCCCCAATGCTGGGATTACAATCATGTGTCACCATGCCTGGAAGCCTTAGACTCTTTTAAAGCCTCCCTAGTGGTTCTAATGCACAATAAGCTTTGAGAACCACTGGGTTAGAAATCAAAATGTACAGAATAGTTCCAAAATGATTGTAGAAAAATTATCTATATGTTAACTAGGATTGGTTTAATAAAATAGAGGGATAAAAATAGAGAGTGACCAGACTTCAGTCGTTTATTTTAAGGAGTTAGGAGTAGGAAAAAGCAAGGGAGTAGGGATAGAAAAACAAAGAGAGAAAAGAATTACAGCAAAATGGAAAAAATATTTGAGACATAACATTAGATAGAAAGACAGAATATGAATTACATCTCATAATTAGTACATGTGTATCAAAGCAAAATGCAAATGGGCCCAAACTGATTTGAAAATCTTTTTCTGATTAGATGATAGATTATGGACTAATTTGATCTTGCATTTCTGATGTTTTAGTAGTTTTGAAAGTATTATAAAATTTATACAGTATTATAAAATTTCAATAGCTGTGGTTTGTGGGGTAGATATACCTCAGGAGTTTGTTTGCTTTTTAACTTTGATTTTTAGAAAGAAAGTATGATAGGGAAGTCCACTAGCGATTGAGCTAAAATCCCCAATCTTAACTTGTTTTTTAAAAATCTATTGGTACGCTGGCCCTGCCCTGAGGTGTGCTGAGCCTACAACCAAGTCTGGACCTGGTGGTGCACACCCGTAATCTCAGCGCTGAGGAGGCTGAGAACAGGAGGATCACTACAAGTCTGAGCAGCATAGTGAGACCCTGTACCAAATACATAAATAAAAAAAAAAGTAAATTTAAAAAAATCTATTGGTAAGAGTAATAGGATCATTGCCTAATATCTTCTAATAAATTGGAACAGTATACCAAAACATCGAATGGTTACTTATGGATGATAGGATTTGAAAGGGTTTTTATCTGGGGATATTTTCTATTTGCTTGCTTGTTTTGTTTTTTGTGGTCCTGAGGATTGAGCCCAGGGCCTTGTACATGGTAAGCACGCACTCTACCATGGGGAGCTATAGCTCCAACCCTTTTCCCCATCTTTATGCTTTTATAGATAGCTTTTTCTTTTTAATGCTGGTAATTGAAACTAGAGCCCTGCGTGTGCTAAGTACACACTCTGCTATTGCTCCTCCTCAGCCTCTTGCCTGTTTTATTTCCCTGTCATTGTGCACTGCTTTTACAATCCAGGTGGAAGGAAAAGCTACTTTCAGGTGGGGATAGAGAAATGCAGGAAAGATTTTCATGTAAGTGGTATGTTCATATAAGCAGATTATTTGGGGGTAATATTAGTATTGAAGTACATTAAAATGTAAGAAAATTTTGGCTGTCACTCTGGAAAGAATAGAATACTTAACCTTCTTGTATTATTAGAGTCATAAAAATAATTTTCCAGCCGGGGAGATAGCTCAGTAGAATAAGCGCTTGCCTGCCGAGCGCAGGGTCCTGAGTTCAATCCCCAATACAAAAAATAAAATAATAATAATAATAATAATTTTCTACTTCATTTTTATTGTATTAGTAACTCCTATACTGTCAACCATACTAACTGTATAGCCATTCAAAATTGAATTTTTTTCTTTCTCTGTCTCTCTGTCTGTCTCTTTCTTTTTCTTTTCCTCCCATTTATGTATTTTGTACAGGGTCTTACTATACAGCTCAGACTCATAGTGATCCTCCTGTTTTCAGCCTCCCCAGCACTAGAATTACAGGTGTGCACCACCATGCCCGGTCTTGGTGGCCCAGTTCAGTGTGCCCCCGGGGGGGGGGGGGGCTGGCATGGTGTGCAGGACCCAGAATGAACCCTGATTCCTGCGCTTGCCAAAGCAAGCTGCCTAGTCTGCTGAGCTATCTCGCTAGCTCTTTCTTTTTTTTGAGACACAGCCTCATTACAAATTGCCCTGGCAAGCTTTAAACTTAGCCCCCCAAGTATTTAAGATTACAAGTCTTTCTTTTTTTCTTTTATTTGGTACTGTGGATTGAACCTGGGGCCTTGCACATACTAGGTAAGTGATCTACCACTAAGCTACATCCCCAGGCTTGGATCATTTTAAAAATCCCAAATATTTCTTTATCTACAAAGAGGCCAAAGAGAGTATTAACTTACTTGTTGTCTTGGATGATAAAAATAAAATCACCACAAGAAGAAATCTGCATATTTGCAATAGGTCTCTGCTTTTCCATGCCATCTTTAATAAATTGAAGTTAAACCTGTTGGGGGGAAAGAGTGCAGTTGGTTTTGCACTTTGATCTGCAATAAGTTTATGAACCTTCTTCCTATCTATTTGCTATTTAAAATAAAGTCCCAAATGAGTCATCCCAGCTATAACGGTACTACTTCTAGTTTTTAATTAAACAACTCTGATCCAAGTAAGTTCAAAGTACTTCTGGTATTAAGAACTCTTTTTAAGGCAACAAAAAAGAAAACCACAGGGAGATACAGTAAGCTACAAGATACAGAACAAACTGGGGAAGATAAAACCAGTATTCCCTAGAAAAACGGATAGAACATCATTTTAACGAGAAAAGAAATGAAACTGACTTTATTCTCAGGTAGCCTTTACTAACCAAAATAATTCTTGTTTTGAAGGACTCTCTCTGGTCATTTTGGAAAGTTGCTCTCTGACAATAGAGAATAAGATCCCATAAATTCCAATGGTATCTCTTCAGGAAGGACTCATTGGAAACATGGGCTCTAGTTTTAAAACTTATTATCTTTGTACTTCTTAATATTCCTTTCCAGTGGCCCAGTATGGACTAAAAATAATAAATAATCCTTTCTCCCCTTTGTTGTGCTTTTGCTATTATAGACCTCTCCCTAAGATATTCTCTACCTTAATCTGGGAAAAAAAAAAAATGTTTTCTTTACTTCCTTTCAAGAATACTACTATAGCCAAAGATTTTTCTTAGTGGTAATGCACTTGCAAAACATGTTCAAGGTTCTGGGTTTACTCCCCAGCACTACAAAAAGTAGTATTTCTTTAAAATATAGTAGAAACGTACTATGCAATGGCATTGTCACATATGTCCTTTCAATCACAGTTAAGCCCTACAGCCACCCTGTTGAAGTAGTTTCCTTTCTCTCTCTCTCTCTCTCTCTCTCTCTCTCTCTCTCTCTCTCTCTCTCTCTTTCTTTTTTCTTTGTGTGTGTGTGTGTATGTATTTACTACAGGGTCTACAAGGTCTCACTATGTAGTTCAGACTCATAGTGATTCTCCTGGTTTTAGCCTTCCAAGCACTAGGATTACAGGCACGTGCCACCACATTCAGTCTCAGTCGCCATCCCAGTGTACCCCTGGGGCAGGGCCAGCACAGCACACCGCTGGGAATTGAACCCTGGCTGCTACGCTCTGCCTAAGCAAGAACTTTAGTCCACTGAGCTATCTGGCTGGCCCCTGTTGAGGTAATTTCTAAAGACTTAGAGAGATGATGCAATCTGCCCAAAATCCTAAAGATGATAAATACCAGAGTGAATATTCAAACCCAGGACTCCCAAGGCCAGGCTCTTACTCAAGCTCTTGCTTAAATTAATATTCTCTTCCTTGTAAGATGTCAGTCATCCTTTCCAGTACCTGGCTACTCCATTGATCTTGGCAACTTGCAGTGTTATTCTCTTAACATGGATATTAACTGTCAGGACCCACAATATACCTAGGACCACTCTGGATCTCCTCTGTGCCTCCCCTGTCTCAGGCCTGTCTAGTTAAGAGCATGTTTTAGTTCTGCCAGGATCACCCCCTCTGGCTGGCAAGCCTGCATCAATCTTTTAATAAAATTCAACCAGTACTATTATTATTTTATAATTTAAAATTTTTGCCCAAGATATTTCTATCACACTGTGATAATCGTTTCATAATTTGATCATTACTGGAGTTATCTCAGAGCCTCTCCACAACAGTTATTCAACAAAAACTGGGACATGAGCTTCTTGGCAGACCTCACTCCATAGCCATCCCCTTGTAAAAAAGAGAATTGATGTCTTCCCTTCTTCTCAACCAAAACATCAACTTTCATAACAAATTTACCTCACTTGACTCTTTACCTTCTCTATAGGATAGGCTTACCACTTACCTGTCGAGCTCTGAAAAACAGACTTCCTTGCGCTTCTGTTCTCTGCCTGGGACCCTGAATTCTGTCCTTGTTACTATCCTTTATAATACCTGAATTTGAACACTTTATGACAGTAGAGTCAAATAAATAAGGTAAATTGGGTTCAAAGTCTATTTCTCTTTATGGATTCTTAGAGAATACAGTAATTAGGAAAGACATCTTCTTAAGATCTAAGTTTTCCTGTGTACCTGGGTTACTAGGTGGGGCTGGATATTACTAACAGGGATGTAATGTTCCATGGAAGCTTAAACTTATGCAAAAACTGCGTAGCACATCTTGTTTAATTCATGTTCAAGTGAGATGGTTGTGCTTTCACAATCTGATAGCTTGGGGATTATGATAGGACAAGTCTAAGGAAAGATTTGACTTTCATGACAGTTAAAATATTGGAAGACTCCACACAATTTAAATAATGCTGAAGAAGAAAGCCTACTGTATAAACTGTGTCAAGCCAGGTATGGTAGGAGATCATTTTAGTTCCTTCGGACTCTCATCTAATTAGGGAATCCTTGCATTAAATTCTCAAGAATTAGCAATTGGTAAGAATTTGTTTTATTGATAAAATAAAATGTTTTATTGATAAAAAAATATCGGTATTAGTACCGATGCATAATTTTATCTTCCAAGTGCTACATGCCCATGTGCATCAAAATAGAACATTTATGATTGTCCATATATTTTAGCACACTGGTTATATACACCTGAGATGTATCTCTTACTAGCTACGTGACCTTGAAAAGTTGCTTAACCTCTGTTGAACCTCAGGTTCTTGATCAGAGCAATGGGAATAATGATAGGTCTCTCTGTACAGAATTACCATGAGGAGGAAATGAAATGAAACATGTAAAGCTGCTGCACAATAAGCCGTTATTAAGCAATAATACTTATTATTACTAAGATAGGCTGGGTTGGGTATAGTGAACAAGGAGAGCCTCACTATAACATTGTACAAGTAAAGCTCATCACAAAGAGCCACTCCTGCTGGCTGGGGACAAGCTCCCTGAAGCAGGTTTTAAGTTTGTTTCTCTGTGGATCCAAGAACAGCATGTTTTACTATTACCATTTAAAAATAAATTTAGCACTGGAATGGTGTCTTGGTTCTGGATACCTCCGACGCAGACCATCAGACAAAGCTTTGAGCAGTTTTTTTTTTTTTTTTTAAGGTGATCTCAGGAAGCATAGAAAGTAAGACAGAAGAGGGAAGAAAAGTAATATAGGTTATATTAATGAACAAGTTACTGCTATGGGGAACTGTGCTGTGGAGCCTTTGAGAAATTCAGTGGAGTACTCTTAACAATCCATTCGTTATGGAGAAGTGAGCTTGAGTTATTTATCAGTCAACTTCTTTACTGTTTGAGGAACACTTGGAATGTTGACTTCTAGCCTGTCCTTTGAGGGCAGAGTATACGCACTCAAGCCAGCCAAGAATGTCGAGAAAACACACACACACACACACACACACACACACACACACACACGAAGTGTGTGTGGATATAATGGATATATGGAGTTTGTTAAGAGCTAATCTCTGTGTAGGACAAGGAGAAGTCAGTAGGACACCAACAGCAACTTTTACAGCTTTCTAGGTGATGCTAGAAAATAATGGTTAATTGTTTATAGGTGTGATAATGGTTTTAAAGTTACATAGGAGAATATTCTAATTCTCAGGACAGGCCTACTGAAATATTTGAGGGCTGAGTAGTGTGACAACTATAATAGCTTTCAAATGACTTAGCAAAAATAGGGCTAGAAATCTAGCTCAGTGGTATAGTGTGTACCTAGCACACATGAGGCCCTGTGCTTAATCATAATCAATAAACACACAAAATATAACAAATATTAACTAACATTTACTGAATCTACACAGGCATTTAGAGGTTGCCCCCCAACCCAGTACTGGGGATCAAACTCAAGACCTTGTGCTTGCTAGGCAGCCACTTATGCTGCTAAGCTATATCTTCAGCCTAGGAATAGATAGATCTTCATCATACTATTCTTTCTGTGTGAATAGTACAATATTTTTTCAGTATATAGTATATCTCTTCTTCTTCTTCTTCTTCTTCTTCTTCTTCTTCTTCTTCTTCTTCTTCTTCTTCTTCTTCTGTTGTATTTTTAGGGAAGGATCTACAGGGTGTTCAGGATCTTACTAGTAGATCAGACTCATAGTGATCCTCCGGTTTACAGCTTCCCAAGAACTGGGATTACAGGCATGCACCACCGCACCCAGTCTCAATTGCTGTCTCAGCACACCCCAGGGGCAAGGTCAGTGGAACAGGCCCAGGGATTGAACCCTGTCCTCTGAGACAGCTTGCAGGTGCTTTAATCCACTGAGCTATTTGGCCAGCCCTAGTATATAGTATTTCACTATACTGTATTTTCTGTATGTTTGACTTTTTATAACTAACGTGTTAAAGAAATGTACTTAGCTAATTTTTATGGTGTATTTTTTATTTTCTAAGTATTCTAAATATTGAGGATGCCATTCACACCTAAGCCAATATGGTAGCTTTATCTTGAATTAGGGAAGGAGGCTTCTAAAGCTACTCTACTGCCATCTGTGGAAAAGTGTTGTAATAACTCCACAAAGCTATCATATCTACAAGATGAATGGTGCTCCACGTAACATGGATACCCTGGGAGCGACACAAGTGAGTAAGAATAAAGCTCCTGGCCTTCATGGGTCTTAGAGTAGAAAATTAATAATGACAGTCAATAGCACTGTAGAGTTCTCTCAGGTGCTGAAGAGGGATTTCCAGTATGAAAAATGGTAGCATGCTACACTTTTGCAGAGACAAAGGAGTGATATGCTTGTCTAAGTACATCTTTAGAATATTTTTCCCTATAACTGACAGGGAGAAGTTTTTCTAAAAGTATTTAAGCATAATAGTTAACTATTAAACTTAAGTAGTTTAGCTGGTTGGACTATTAATGAAGTTCAGGGCTGGGAGTATAACTCAGTGCCAGAGTGCTTACCTAGCATGCACCAGGTTCTGGGCTGAATCCTGGTATCACAAAAACAAAACAAAATAGAGTTTAATGCTCCATATCCTCTACAAGCAGCTTAAACTCAGAGTGGGAGAGGAAGGGCAACCATGAGTCTAAAAATTCCAGGAATAGACACCCATCTACTGCACATTCTCCAAGTTCTACACTTCTCAGAAGGTAACAGAGAAGAGAGTCTAGGAACTAGCACTCATTATTTTCTGATTAAGTGAGTATAAGAATTACGAGGAGACTCCCAAAGGTAAGCCAGACCCTCCTATGTCACCACTGCCCTCACCTTCATGGTGACAGCCCCAGCTCTGCTATGTGTAACCCAGCCAGGTAGAAGGGAAGAAGAACATGCAGAAAGGGGACAAGGAAACCACAACCAAAAATCATACTTTTAAGAAGAGTGTCACTGCTGGACCCAGCTGGTCTCCTGATGTCCAGGTCTGCATCCTCGTGGTTCAACCAGTCTCCTTTCCAACAGGCACACATGCAGGAGCTGAATGGACAGAGCAGAGAGCAGCGGCATGGTTCCATGAACAAGGAGCAGGCTGAGAAAATATAAAGAGAATTTGAATCACCTGACCTAAAACAAACAAATGGGGCCCACCACCCCCTGTAAAATGGGCCAAACCCTTGGGAGGGCCTTTTCCCGGGATTTCCAGCCCTTGGGAGAACTGAGAAATATTAACTTTGCCCCATTCCAGAAAAAAGAGCTCCCACTCCTTCCTATCCCCGCCCCTTTCGGGTTTCATGCTTAGCATGCACAAGGTTCTGGATTTAGTACCCAGCAACACACACACACACACACACACACACACACACACACACACACAATCACTTCGGGAAATATCAAGGTACTTTCCTCCATCAGTTAGGCAATCTCACCATTAATGAGACCCACTGATACGGTAGCTTATAAATTTCTCTTTGAGAACCGTAGATTATAGGACTAGACCTTGGCTGAGGTAATGAAAATGAAAGTTCCTAGAAAAGAGGAAGTGTCTAGCCCAGTGCCTAGGTCACGATGACTACTCAAGAGCCATGACCCCTGAAGGAATAAAGGAAGGGAAAGATGAGCAGTATGCCTACTCTGAAACAAAATAGAGGTGTACATTGAGTGCTCTGCCCTAGAAAGGAATATATACCCAGGAATGCCCTATAGGATACTGGCTTCACAGATTCAGTAGGCCTCACCATAGTGTCTACTGTATGGGAATGAAGAGCAGGAGAGGGAAGCAAACAGAAGGCAGAAGAGGCCTAAGGGATGGTGCAGCTGACTGATGAGTAATACAGTCCTTAGGCCATCCAGCTGAAGTCTTCCCCTCTGCTATAACCAACATTAAGGTGACAGATACAACAACTCAGCAAATGGCTAGGTCATAAGCCTGCTGGGTCATCTGGCCAGGTCATTAGGAATGCCACTGAAGCTTTTAGAGTGACAGGAAAGCTAGACGCTTGGAGGTAACGGCTTAGTGACAATGGAGTGGTTGGTAAGGTAATTCAATGACCTGATGTGCTGCCTTTTCCATTCAGAATCCAACACAGCATCTACTGACCTGCTTAAAATTGGTCACTAGGCTTCTTCTGGTTCCAGGCACTTGGCAGCTGCTGTTTACAGTGCAGTTATGGCCAAGTTCAAGAACCACACCACGCACAACCAGTCCCAAAAATGGCACAGAAATGCATCAAGAAATCTCGGTCACAAAGATATGAATCTGAAGGGGGTAGATCCCAAGTTCCTTCAGAACATGCATTTTGTCAAGAAGCACAACAAGAAGGGTTTCAAGAAGATGCAAGCAAACAATGCCAAGGCCATGAGTACGTGCGCTGAGGCTATCAAGGCCAGTGTCAGTCCCAAGGTGGTCAAGCCCAAGATCATCCCAAAGGGAGTAAACCACAGGCTTGCTCAACTTGCCTATATTGCCCACCCCAAGCTTGGGAAGAGCATCTGAGCCCACATTGCCAAGGGTCACAAGCCTCACTGGCCAAAGGTCCAGCCTGCAGCCAAGGCCCAGGCTCCAGCTGATGCTCCAGTCCAGTCTCCTAAAGGTGCCCAGGCCCCTGTGAAGGGTCCACAATAAAAGCCTCTTATCTGCTGATGTAAAAACAGAAGGACTGGTATGACCCCTGGGTTGCCATCTGTAGAGGGCTGGTATCCTCCTGTGCTCTTTGTACAAATAAACCTGAGCCAGGGAAAAAAAAAAAAAATTGGTTGCCAGAGCCGGGTGTGATGTTACATGCCTGTAATTCTAGCACTTGGGAGGCAGGGTGAGGAGGATTGGGAATTTGAAGCCACCCAGGGCTTCATAGAAACCCCAGGAGAAACCACTGAGTCAGAGCCTATCTTAAAATTAAAAAAAAAAAACTAGTCAAAGGACTTCAGAATTTTCTGCTTAAACAGTGATCAGTGATCTTCTAACTTTCTACACCCCCCTCACTAAAAATCTTAGACCTTAAATCATAGCTGAATTGAGATGGAGGTAAAGCTCAGAGGTAGAAATTCTCCTGTGTGAGGCCCTAGGTTCAATTTCTTGCATTAGAAAAGATCTGAATTGCTATCTGTCTAGGGTTGCCAGATTTAATTTTAAATTTTAGCTAACTATTGAACACTGGACTGGGCATGGTGGCTCATGCCTATAACCCCAGCACTTGGGCAGCAGAAGCAGGAGGATTACTGTGAGTTTGAGGCCAGCCTGGGATACATACTGAGTGCAAAACTGCCCGAACTACATAGTCTCAAGAACAAAATAAGCCGATTTCAAAAAAAAAAAAGAATACTTTTGAAGCATAGCCATGTGCAGCTATTAATATGCATGAATGACGAAGATAATATTTGGTATATAATCATATATATCATATATATATCGTATATATCATATATATCACATATAATATATATATGATTACTATTTCTTTCAAATTCCAGTTTAACTAGGCATCCTGTCATGTATCTAACAATCCTACACCTACTTGGCTTTTGCCTCATTTAATAGTTCAGGAAATGAAATACTGCTAGGTAAAGGGACATATCTAAAAGGATACAGTTCTTTAGTGGCAGATTAGGGATCAGAATCCATTGAACTACTGGCCGCATCCTTTTCCATATCTCTTAATGCCTTAATTTGGCTTTTCGAACTATAAATGATCTTTAGAGCATTAGGAAAACTGCTGGAAGTGTGGGCAAAAATTGTGTGTGCACGCACACACATATGTATTTTTATAAGAAATCTGAATAGATTAAGACTTTATCTTACCTTCTGTAATTCATCTATACAGTGTCAAAACAAAAATTCCTCTGATCCATATTATCCTCCCTTCTTTGCCCTCCATGAAATTTTAATTTGTAAAATAGCTTACTGCATATCCATTATATGTTCATTCTCACGCAACTTTCCCCTCTACCTAGATGATTAAATATTATCAGTTTTTGGTGGGTGAGGACTCTAAGGGTTAGCAGATCTTGGGGGAAAGATGGTCAGACTAGGACAGAAACCCAAGTGTGAATGCTTCCAACAAAGCTCTCTGGCTCCCAACTGATAGAAAAGTGGAAAATAAGTTTGTGGGCATTTGTTCCCCAGCTTCCTCCTCTTCTTGGCACTGCAATAAGCCAGAACACCTTGAAGAGAACAGGGAGGAGGTAGCGTGGTGTGACCTGCAAGACTGGCCACTAGAGGTCCCTTCTCACCCACACAGTGCTTCTGGAAGTAGAAGTTGGAAGAGCTACCTCCTTAAAGCAGGCCTCCCAGTTCCAGGTATGCCAGGCCTGTTCCTTACCAAGAGATCGGCAAGAAGCCCTGAGACTGCAGGAGTGAGACAAAAACAGTGGTTTTCTTGGAAGGTGGGTGAAGGCCTCCAGCATCAGTTTTGAAGGAAAGGTTTTCAGATGGGACAGGGTTCCAAGTCTTCCTCTTTATCAAAAAGGAAAAAAATCAGGGAATTTCTACCACTTAACATTACCAGGCAAACTTCCAGTTTCCTTCCGAGTATAGTCTGTGTCTGGCTTCAGGGCAGTATTTACTGAAAGCTAATGAAGCTTCAGCTTTAGAGACCTTCATTTCCAAGACCCCTTCCAAAGGCCCTGACCCTAGCCACTCTGTGTTTATAGTTTTGAATTATTTTTTCTAAATACCTCTCTCACACACCCCCATCTTCATCACCAAAGTATATAAATATAATGTCAGGCACCACGAGGCCTGAATCTAGCCTGGAATGGCTCCAGGATACAGGATTTCATAAGAGAGGAAAGAAGGTGGAGAGTTTCAAAGGAAAGCCCCCACCCCACGCACTAATATGAGAGGGTTTCCTGCAGGATGAGGAAAAAAATCATCCACATGCCAAAGAACCTGGCAGCCAATTAATTCTTAAACAGCAGGAACTAAGCCTTCCCCCTTCGCTTGCCTGCCCAGTTTTCTGCAGCCAGCAGGAATTTGCCAAATCTTTAAGGGCAGGTGGTTTAGTGACATGCTTGTAGCATCCTGTTCACTGCTTTCTGAGCAAACAAATTGTCTTTCTAATGTTTGTGTAGAATTCAAAGGAAAAAACCACCAGAACTGTTCCAGCATTTCTATGAGTTGTGGTGAGCTATTAACTTTTGCAAAAGAATATACTATGAGGGTGGAATTGAAACTGAGGGGAAATCTAAACAAATGACCTGATCTTGGTTCTAGAATTAACCCCTCAGACTCTCCATCAGCTCTATCTATCCTCAACTCATAAATATCCTCAGACCCCATTCCTGGGGAGGCAGATAGAGATCTGCACCTTGATTTCCCTGTGGTTAGCTACTTTGTAAATAGAATTTTTCTCTTTTGTAAAATGTGTTATTTCAGTGAGTAGGCCAATGCTTAGTGGGCAAAAGAGGCTTGGTTTAGTAACAATAAATAATTCTGTTCGGGAGATATGGGCAGGAGCCTGAATAAAGGCTAAAGCAATAGCCATAATTGGAGAAGCAGATACTTCAGGGAGGTTGACTGTTTTTGAAAAACAGAGGAGTGGGAAATGTAAGCCAACAATGGGCTGGAACTGATTGCACCTGCTGGTGAGAAATGACTGTGTATCTCACCCTGATCTTGTATTTTGTGCCTTTAACTTGATAGCCTAACACTACCCATAGTGACGGTATCGTTCACATTGGCTACCACTAAAAAATCAAGGCTCTCTTCAGAACTGTTTGACATTTACCAGCACATCATTACCTGCACCACACCCAGCACACACACACACACACACACACACACACACACACACACACACAGAATCCTCAAATACTCCTATGTACCTGTATCTGCATAAACACAAAAGGAGCGCATAGGTGTAAGGTCCTCTTTATGACCAGCTGGATCTCAACAATCTCCCTTGTTCTGTTGTCTTGACATCTTTAGTGTTTTTCTAATTACATCCTGATCCCAGACAGTGATCTCTCTCTTTCCTGAATTCACAATTGTTCTTGGCCTTGCATCACGTGGTCCTGGGTGCCTCGGGGATTAAGTATCCGATTGTGAAAACTTCTGAGGCAGTGATACAGGGCTGCAGATTACCCTGTCTTTTCCCTAAGGCAGTAATACAGAAGAATAGCAGCTTACCTTGTCTTCCCAGAAGACTAAAAACAAATCATCAAAGTGGAAACTGGGTTCAGGCTTGACCCGTGTTTAATTGTTTGATTTATTTGTTTTGTTTTTGTTTTTGCAGTGCTAATAATTGAACCCAGAATCTCATGCATGATAAGCAAGCACTATATCACTAAGTTATACCCTAGCTGTGGTAAATGTTCTCTTAAGAAGCTTGAAGGCTTTCCTGTATTCTTACCAATGTATAGCTTGTATTTCTAGCACATGGAAAAATTTGAGATCAGCATTTTGGAAAAGATGAACAGAAATAGACAAAAGAAAAAAATCATGTGACTTGCTCAGGCCAGACCCAACAATAGATGTCAAATCTCAGCCTGAAGACCCTGGGCTGCAAAACAATATGTGAGAGATATGTGGAGGGGACTGATATTTGTGTGACTATTTTATGCTAGGCACTGCTATAATAAAGAGTTCAAGAGGTCTGAGGATATAGCTAAGTGGTAGAGCTTTTGTCTTTTGTTGTTGTTTTGTTTTGTACTTTGCTTTTTGTTTTTTGACCAGTCTTAGTATGTAGTTCAGGCTGGCTTTGAACTACTGGTAATCCTCCTGTACCAGCCTCTCAAGTGCTGAGATTATAGGCATGCATCACCACATGCACCTATAGTTCTCATCTAGCATGCACTAGACACTGGGTCTGATCCCCAGCACCCCTCCCCCCCAAAAAAATCAGGGTGTGTGGGCACACAGCTATAATCCCAGCCTTCTATAAGACTGAGGCAAGTTTGGTCAATTTAGAAAAACCATGTCTTAAAATGTAAAAAAAAAAAAAGGGGGGGGAAACCAGGATATAGCTTAGCCATGTAAGCACATGCCTGGCAAGCACAAGGTCTTGAGTTTAGTCGCTGGTACCAAAAAAAAAAAAGGAATGTTTAAAAAAAAAAAAAAAGGCTGGTGTGCCCATCACAACCCCTAGGCCTGCTGAGCTAGCCACTGCTGGACAGACTGAAAACAGGAGAATCACTACAAATATGATCTGCACAGTAAGACCCTGCACCAAATACATTAAATAAATAAGTCAATAAATAAATAAATGGCTAGGGATGTGTCTTGTGTGAAGTCCTGAGTTCAAGTGTCAGTACCATACACACAAACAAAATATTAGACAATAACATCCCAAATTTCCAGATGAAGGAATTGAGATTCATGGAATTTAAGGAATTTGCTGTATATATAGTAAAGAATAGAACAGTTTGTAACAATTTAAATTTAAAAATTCTAAATCAAATAACATAGCAAGACTTAACAGGAAAAAACAGTTCTTCGCTGTGTTTCTCTCCTCACCTAAACTTCTCTCCAGCACCTTGTCTTTTAATGCTTTGAACTGTTTCTTTTGGTAGGATGGTAGCAACTTTGTTTTGTTTTATGGTTGTCTGATGTCTACCAGGGTGCTTGGTACATGGTAACTATTTGTTGAAAGTACTTTTCTCCCCTTTCAGTACTAGGGATTGAACCGATTGACCTCTTTCTATTTCCCTTTTACTTCTTCAGCCGCTTCTTACAAAGGTTTTGTCAATATTTTTAGCTCTCCAGCTTTACCTTTGAAACACGCATACACATTTATTTCCTGTTCCCCAACCACAGATGATTATCTTTGGACTTCAGGGTGAAGAGCTTGATTTTGGAGCAGGTCTACCACACCCAAGAGCCCTATTTCCCCTCCACACTGAGCCTCAAACAGAGTCACTCTGAATCAGGGTCTGTCTGCCTAATTTGGAGAAATATATTTAAAAATAATATATTTTCAAGGGAAATGGATTTGAACTAGAGGCACCTTCAGGTCAGC
>PVKN010006995.1:0-27448 GCA_004027915.1 Capromys pilorides
TTTGCCCAAGAAACATTTATTGAGGGTCTAGTATGTGTCTGATAGTCTTCCAAGTTCTAGCAACACTTGATTGAATAGACACAACTCCCTGCCCTCTTGTAGTTCATATTTCAGTGTAGGAGACAGACAATAAATAGAACAATTTTATACACAGTGTGTCAGATATTAATAAGGGACAATGAAGAAGGGAAGAGGGAAATGAGGATTACAGTTTTAAAATGAATAGTGTTACGGGTTTGACGATTATGCCTAAATGCATCCATTGAACACAGTCATTGATGTAATAGAATTAAGATGTGAGGTCCTTTGGGAGGAGGTTAGGCCAAGGGGGCATAGCACTCATGAATGGTGCTTTAGACTGTTTTGTATTACAGTATCTTTGTAGCTGAATACTTTATACTGAAAAGAAGGTTATTTAGAGTAAGAGCAGGCAAAGCTCTTCCTCTGCATGAAATAGAAAATAAAGCCCACACTTGGATAGACTTCTCTGGCTCCTGGTAAGACCAGGAAAACAAGGGTAAGGGACTGAAACAGAAATCTGGGAAGGGGAAGGGTGCTGGCAGTGGGGTGGCAGGAAGTGGTTGGATTCTGGGAGTAATTTGGAAGGGCAACTGCCATTATTTGCTTATGACTAGGCCATAGGGAGTAAGGGAGAGAGAAGTCAGAAATACCAGCAGAATATTTGGTCAGAACAGTTGTAAGCCAGAGTCACCAGTAAGTGCCTGGGTAGGCAGTGTGAGAAGTGGCTTTGAGGCTTTTCAGGAGACTGGCTTGCATGTGTTAAATACAGGAGACCAAATGGACATCCATGCAGAGCCACGTAAGATCTGTGACTTGAAATTCAGGGGGAGATAAAAATGTAGGAGTCAATTTTTCCATCAATGGCTTCATAGAATGTTTATAAGGCTGAACGAAGATTCCTAAGCAAAAGTTTTAAAAACATCCTTCATAACCTCTGTCCACTGAGAAAATTCCTTTGTTGCTTAGAATTGGCAAAGGATGGTATGAATGGAAAAAAAAAATGCCTTTGGCATTAAACAGATCTGTTAGAATCTACACTCTGTCACATCATAGCTGGAGGCCCTCTAGAAAGTTAGTTAAATTCCCTCAGCCTCTGTCTTTTTTATAAAACTGGCAATTAGCAGTGCATCTCCAGGACTGTGTGAAGCCCACCTGATAATGGATAAACAGTTCACTTGCACTGAGTTAGGAAGTGCTCAATGATGTTAGCTTTTTCCTCCTCGGCTAGAGACTGCTTAAGTGGTCCTTATAGCAAAATGTCTCACAAATAATAATTAAGTTCCCTCTGGGGAGTAGGGAAAGGCACCTAGGCGTGAGGAGGGAGCACCAAGGTGGCAGAGAGGGTTGCTGAATGAGCTTTGTCTCCACACCATATGTGTTCTCATTTTGTGCAATGTGGGTATTTAAAATTAGGAACATTTTGATATTTAAATATTTAAAATAATATATAGTTTCTGGGGGATTCCAAAAGGCATTAAAGATTTTGCTCATAGAAATGAGCCTTGAATAATGATGTCTTCTGCTTCAGAAACTGTGATGTTTCGTAGTCTAGCCAGTATTAAAGGACACAGGGAGGGCCCTAGAACCAGAATATTCTGTCCCACTAATTTAATAAGGAGACCCCTTTTCTTACACTTGTTAACTTTCTTAATACTGTGAAAACACGACAGTTTGTTTATCTTGTCCAAGCCTGAATTTCAGCAGACTCAAGTAACTTGTAATTGGTTTTCTTCTTGACTAAGTGTCCCTCCAATGGAAGCAGATGGAGAGGGGGTGGGGACTGACCTCAGTTCTCACATGTCTTATGTCTTTGGGAGAACACCCCTTCTGGGGAGGACCATAAGGTGGCCTGTCCTCTGCCTCTTTCTCACTTCTTGCTTAAGGTCTGGGAATAGGCTTTCCTCCAACCTGAGATCCCTTACCTTGGGCTGGTCTGTGTGGTTCTATCCAGGTCCTGACTCCACAGGAGCAATGGCACGCCCCACCCACACACCTGCTCACATGCACCTGGGTTTATTTCCTCTCAGTGCTTCTCATTTGGCCCTGCGCTTGAAATTGCCAAGTGTAGGACGGAGTCTTGGTCTTCAAAACTAGAAGCCTAAGAATCCCTAGATGCCACAGGGAGGGGGCACTAGATGTCCTGTGATCTGTGCAAGAGGTCTTGTTTACTTGTAATGTGTGTTCATTTAGTCAGATTCAGAGTTTGTGGATCATTAAACTTATACCATTTGGGAGCACTTCTTTAAGAAAAAAATAAAGAATTATGAATGCAAATATAACGTATAAAGGATTTACATGGTAGGCTTGACATGGTCACATGCAGAGTCAGAGGCCGAAGAATGCAAAGCACTGTTTGTGCTGGAGAGGCAGAGGGGCCAGTCAGCAGGGCTGGAACTCGCTGCAGAGGCCCACCATGTCTGTATTGAGAAGCTGAAAAATCTGCAGTAGAGGGCTGAAGGGTCTGTTGGGAGCCTGGAGGTGGATATCCAAAAGTGACAGCAAAGATGGGAGCCCCTTGGAAGAAGCAAAGTCGAGACTTCCTTGACTTTTCATCGATCCCTCCACATTCAGGGTGGCTCCTCCCTCTTTGTAAGCCAGTCATCCAGGCATATCCAGAACTGTGCTGACCCAGTACACTAGCATTTCTTACTCAGCTGGACACCACAGCCACCACAGGAGGCGTGTGGGAGATCCAGCCTGGCCCAGATTCCAGTGGTTGCTGGAGAATTCCTGACACTACTCCAAAGCCCAAAGGCCAGAGCATGCTGACCCTTGGACTCAGCGTATGAGTCTGATTTGCTACTTTGGAGCTCCTGAAATGCTTGACTTCTTATCAAGGATGGCTATGTGCACTGCAGCGTGACTACAGCATTCATTCACTCCACAAGGGGTTATTGAATGCCTACTCTGTGCTAGGAAAAAGTCTTTATTAGAGACATAGTAGTAAAAAAACCAGTCAAAGCTTACTGCCCTCATCATACTTACCTTGTAATGGGAGAAAAGGTCAACAAATATTAAACAGAGTATATTGAGAGTGCTCCGTGCTATGGAGAAAAAGAAAACCCCAAAGTAGGGGGAGGTAGAAATGTGAAATGCTGTAATTCCAAGTAAGATTTTCAGGAAAGCCGACCGACAAAGTAATGTTCAAACAAAGACTTAAGGAATGAGCCAGGTGCAGGACTGCAGGAGATGGACTCTTGAATTGTCAGCAGGTGCAAAGGTCCTGAGGTAGGAGCATGTGTGGTGGGAGGAGGACTGACAGCTAGCCACGGCCAGATCCTCAGGCACTGAACGCTACCTGGGATGAATAAGACTCACGGGGTGGCAGGTATGTTGTGAATGGGGAACAGCATGGGAGAAGTTTGGATTTGAATATAGGTAGCTTGAAATGTCTACAAGACACAGATGTGAAGACTGTGAGAAGCAGATAAGTGTGACTTTGGATGTCAGAGACACCATTTGGCTGGGGATGAAAGCTTGGGAGTCTGCAGTGTAGTTGTGATTGCAGAGGTACTGGACTGAGCTTAGCAAGGGCAAAGAGCCCACTTGGAAAGAGAAGAAAGGGGCCATGGGTGTGGCTCAGTGGTAAAGCGCGTGCTTAGATGTGCAAGGCTGTGGATTGAAGCCAGCACCAAATAAACAAATAAAAATTAAAAAATAAAAAGGCAAAAGATAATCTATGTTGTACTCTGACACTAAAAAGCTGAGGAGATAGGAGGGAGATGAAGAGAAGGAAAGAGGAAACTCTCCATAACAAAGCTTGGAGAGTTTTGAAGTTCTGGAAGCCAAAAGAAAGAACTGTTTTCCAGTAGAGGGAAGAGTCAGTTGTGTCCAGGACCTGGAGGCCAGGAAAGGGCTAGGCTTGGAGTGGAAGGGTCGTGAGTCTGAGGTTCAGGGTCAGCTTTCAGGTTTTGTCTCCTGGCTTCCAACTGCAGTAGTTAAGTAGGAGAGGTAGATGTGGCAGGCAGCAGAGGGGCTCTTTTCAGAGGAACAGCAAGCGCAGCACTAGCAAAGAAAGGGACAGGAGGATGGTGAGAGGTGGGAGAGGCACACAGTGGTAGGGGAACCTTGATAGGGTGAGGCCCCCTGGAATGTGCACACTCACTTCCCTGATTACTTTTCTCCAGCCACAGTCAGCTGTCTGAGCTCAGGTTGAAGGCTGCCCAGATTTAACCAGAGTGGAAACTTGCTAGGTACAGTATCAGCGAATGCACAAATGATTATCAAGAGAGGCGGAGGGAGTTTAGAAGGTAGGTGAAGAGGTGAGTTCTACTGCCTGTGAGATTTGGCCCTTAGCTGTGGCATTTAGCACAGGTAAGGAGGGAAAAACAAATAAGAGGGAGAATGAAGTACAAAACTGGTGGGATCAATGAACTTGAAACCTCACATAGTGTGCAGTGCTCTGTGGCTTGCTTTGGACTCTTAAGGCTGTCCGTGCAATTAGGGAAACACAAGCTTTGGAGTCACAGAGATAGTAGTTCATTTTTTTTTTTTAGCTCAGTCACTTACTGTGCTCAAGGACACCTCACTTCTTCCTTTGTTTATCAGGGTCCTCCTGCCTCCCTTGAAGGATTCATGGGCTACCACTCAGAAGACACACAGAGGGTGCAAGGATGGACCTCACATGGCGTCTCTATCTTTTCCAGTCAGGGTTAGTACTGTTTCTTTTTTTTTAAATTATTTTTTAAAGAGAGCGCAAATTAGAATTAAAACAGAAAAATCAGAAGTGATACAGATTTTCACTTAACAAAGTAATATAAATTCCATAATATTTATTGTAATACATGTTGTTGTTTTCCAACCAGTTATTTATATTACCAGATATATGCACGTAAAATTGGAAGAAAGAAAAAAGAAAGAAATATATAAGAAATTAAAAAGAGAAAAGGTGCAAACAGTTGAAAAAAGGAGATGAAACAAATTAAAGCATTAACTATTTTCTATAAATCAGCAGAAATGCACAGTACAGTTATCGAAAGCATCCGTTTTACATACACAGATATATCTCTTTCCCCCATTCCCTTTCCAGTCCTTTTCAACTCAGTAACTCTTTCCTTTTGAAAAAGTTCATTCCCTTTTACCAGTTGCTATTATACCATTCTGATTCTATTTTTCTCTTTCATGTTCTCACACTAAGGAGACAATATGACATCTGCACCTGTGAGTCTGGTTAATTTCACTTAAGCGTATGTTCTCTAGTTGTATTAATTTACCAACAAAAGGCTCAAATTTATCCTGTTTTATAGCTGAATAATACTCCATTGTGTAAAAAATACCGTATCTTCCTTATCCATTTTTCACTTGATGGGCATCTGGTTCGTTTCTAGGATTTAGCTATAACAAATTGTGCCACTATAAACACAAGTGCACATATGTCATTGTGGTATGAAGTTTTCAGTTTTTCTGGAAAAATACCCAGGAGGGGTATAGTTGTCTTGAATGGGTTCTCCAATCCTAGCTTTTGAAGGAATCTCCACATTAATTTCCATACTGCTTGTACCAGTCTACATTCCCACCAACAGTGCAGAAGGGTTCCTTTTTCTCCACAGCCTCTCCAGCATGTTATTGGATGACTTCTTTATTTTTATTTTTTATATTTATTTTTTGTGGAACTGGAGATTGAACTCAGGCCCTTGCACTTTCCAGGCAAGTGCTTATTCTACTGAGCTATGTCCCCAGCTCCCGTTATTGGATGACTTCTTGATGTTAGCCATTCTTTCTGAGGTGAGAAGCAATCTCAGTGTTTTAATTTGTATTTCTTGAACGACAAAGAATGTTGAACATTTTTTCATGTATTTATTTGCCATTTGTATTTCTTCCTCTGAGATATGCATATTCATCTCTAATTTCCATTTTTGGATTGATTCTTTGAATTTGGGGGCCTACTCTTTTAAAAATGTTTTTGTATGTTCTAGATACAAAGCCTTTGTCTGAGGGACAGTCAGCTATAGTTTTTTTTCCCAGTTTATGGGTTTTCTTTTTACTATGTCAGAGATTCACTTTGAAGTGTAGAAATTTTCAAAAAGATGAGATTCCAGTTGTTGATTCTTTGAAGTATTTCCCACGCAGTTTGCTTTTTATTGATGAACTCTCTACCTATCCCTATGTTTTAAAGATTTCTACCTACATTTTCTCCAGAAGATTTTGTGTTTCTATTTTAACATTTAAATCTTTAATCCATTTTAACTGTTGCATTGTGCCTGGAGATAGGCATGTGTCTAGTTTTAGCTTTCAGCATGTGGAAAGCCAGTTTTTCCAGTACCATTTATTAAAGAGATTTTCTTTCAGTGAGCCTGTTTGGCCCCTTTACCAAAGATAAGGTGGCTGAGTGTGTTTGCAGTTGTGTCTGCATCTTCTAATCCAATCCACTGATCCTCAGGTCTGTTTCTATGCTGGTACCACGCTGATTTTTATCACAGTAGCTATATAGTATAATCTCAGGTCAAGGATTGTGATACCTCCTGCCTTTCATTTGTTTCCCAAGATTGCTTTTGATATTGTGGATCTCTTCTGGTTCCAAATGAATTTGAGGAAATTTTTCTCTAACTCTGTGAGGTATACTAGTGTTATTTTAATTAGGATTGCATTGAATATGTATAGCAATTTTGGGAGTATGGCCATCTTCACAATGTTGGTTCTTCCAATCGAGGATCATGGAATATTTTTCCATTTTCTCAAATCCTCTTCAATCTCTTTCCTCAGAGTACCATAATTTTCACTGTATAAATCTTTTACATCCTGTATGAGATTGATTCCTACATATTTCTTTTTTTTGGATGTTTTTGTGAAAGGTGTGGTTTCCCTAATTTCTCTCTCAGTGTGTTCACTCTTTGTGTACAAAACTGCTACTGATCTTTGGGTGTTGACGTTGTATTCTGCTACATTGCTGAATTTGGTGATTAAATCTACAAGACTATTAATGGAATATTTGGGGTCCTCTATGCAGAGTATCATGCCATCTGCAAATAACGGTAATTTCACTTCTTCTTTTCCAATCCTTATACATTTTATCTCTCTCTCTTCTCTAATTTCTCTGAGCAATGTTTCCAGAACTATATTGAATAGGAGTGGAGATAGTGGGCATCCTTGTCTTGTTCCTGATTTTCAAGTGAAGGCCTTCAGTTTTTGAGCAGTTAGTATGATATTGGCTGTTGGTTTGTCAGAGATGGCTTTTTATCAGGTTGAACTATAGATTATCTATTTCGATTCTCTGTAGATTTTTTTTTATATCATGAATGAGTGTCAGACTGTGCCAAGAGCTTTTTCTGAATCTATTAAGATGATCTTGTGGTTTTTGTCCTTGGCTCTATTGATGTGGTGTATTACATTTATGGACTTGTGTATGTTGAACCATCCCTGCATTCCTGGAATGAATCCCACTTGATCATGATACATAATCTTGATGATTTGCTGCATTCTATGTGTTAATATTTTATTGGGGATTTTTCACATTTATATTCATTACAGAGATTGGCCTGTAGTCCTCTTTTTTTTTTATTTGGATCTTTCTCTGGTTTTGGAATCAGAGTAAAACTTGCCTCTAAGAATGAATTTGGGAGAATTGCTTCCCTTTCAATTTCATTGAAGAGTTTGAGAAAAGTTAGCATTAAATCTTCTCTAAATTTCTTGTAGAATTCTGCTGTGAATCTATCAGGACTGGGCTTTTCTTTGTTGGTAGGTTTTTAGTTACATTTTCAATTTTGTTTCCTGTTATTGGGTTATTCAGAGTTTATATATCTTCTTGACTCAGCTTTAGCACTTCATACATATCTAGGAAACTGACCATTGCCTCTATATTTTCCATCCTGTGAGAGTAAAGATTTTGAAAATAGGTATTGATGATCTGAATTTCTCTAGGGTCTCTAGTGATTTCATCCTTTTCATTCTTTACTGCATGAAATTGGCTTTTTTCTTTCCTTTTTTTATTTGATTAGGTTGGCTAGGGCTTTATAAATTTTATTTATTCCTTCAAAGAACTAACTCTTTGATTCTTTTATTCTTTGTATTGTTTTCTTTGTTTCCAATGCATTAATTTCTGCTCTAATTTTTATAATTTCCTGCCTTCTTTGAGTTTGACTTGCTTTTCTTTTTCTAGGAGTTTGAGAAACAGCATAAGATTATTTATTTGGGCTTATTCTCTCTTGTTAATGTGAAAGTTTACTGCTATAAATTTTCCTCTTAACACAGCATTCACTGGATTCCACAGGTTTCACTAAGTTGCATCTGCATTTTCCTTTGATTGTAAATTAAGTCTTCTTTAACTTCATCTGTGACCCACTTGTTTAGGAGGTTGTTATTTGATTTCCATGCATTTATGGTGTTTTTGTAGTTTCTTTTGTCTATAATTTCCAGTTTTATTGCAATGTGATCAGATAGTATGCATGGGATAATTTCAGTTCCTTTGCACTTACTTAAGAGTGCTCTGTGTGCTAGTGTATGGTCTATTTTGGACAACTTCCCACGTGCAGCTGAGAAGAATGTGTATTCTGTTGTTCCTGGGTGAAACAATCTATAAAGGCCTATCAAGTCAATTTCTTCATAAGTTTGGTTTAGTTCTGTTGTTTCTTTGCTAATTTTTATCTGTCTATCTGTCTGCCTATTTATTTATTACCTAGTTGATCTCTCTCTTTGTGATAGTGGCATTTTAAAATCCACCATTACTTTTGTATTATTGCCTATTTGATTATTCATGTCTATTAAAATTTGTCTTTGTAGGAAGGTGCTCTTACATTGAGTGCATATATATTTGTAATTATTATCTCTTCCTCTTGCAGTTTTCCCTTAACAAGTATGTAGTGACCTTCTGTATCTCTTTGGATGATTTTTGGTTTGAAGTTGATATTGTCAGCAACCAGGATAACTACCCTTGTTTTTTTCTGATTTCCTGTGGTATGGAGGACCTGAAATGCCTTACTCCAAGCTCTTCTTGATTTGATGGTTTGTATTGAGAAATCTGCCATGATTCTGATGGGTTTTCTGTGGTAGCTGATCTGATTCTTCTCTCTAACAGTTCGCAATATTCCATTCTTTTGCTGAATTTCTGAGGTCTTGATTATTATGTGTCTAGGCGTAGACTTGTTGTGATTATGGTTGTGTAGAGTTCTATATTCCTCACTTATCTGTATGTCAGGTTCTTTTCTCATGTTTGGAAAATTTTATGCTAGTCTTTCTGCAAATAGTCTTTTATGTCATTTGTGCTGTCTCCTGCCACTTCATCGATGCCTGTTACTCTTATATTATATTTCTTTGCATCGTCTTGTAGCTGCTGAATTGCTATTTCCTGGTTCATTGTTAGTTTTAAGAGATCTTTTTTTTTTTTTTGTATCTTTTTTGGGGAAGGGTCTACAGTGTGTTCAGGGCCTCACTACTAGATTGGACTCATAGTCATCCACCTGTTTACAGCCTCTCAAGAGCTAGGATTACAGGTATGTGCCACCACACCCAGTCTCAATTGCTGTCTCAGTGTGTCTTGGGGGTGGAGTTGGCACAGCAGGCCTGGGGGTTAAACCTCCAGCCCCTGCACCTGCTTTTAGGTGTTTTAATCTGCTGAGCTATTTGACCAACCCTAGTTTTAAGAGATCTTTTATTTCACATTCATTAGCTGCAACACTGTCTTCAAGGTCTGAAAGTCTATCTTCAGTTTCATTCAAGTGGTTTTTCCAGCTCTTAATGGAGTTCTTAATATCCTGGATGTCTGTTTGAATCTGTTTCACGCATTCTAATTCTTTCCTGTAGTGTTCATTCAGTGTTTCCATCATTTTTCTATTCTCCTTTATTTTCTATCTATGTCTTCTTTAGCTGTGCTGAGTAATTCTTTCATGATTCTTGTCTTTCTTTTTGGACCTGAGAGACTGTTTCTGCTGTTATTTCTTCTATAGCCTGATGGACTTGTTTCTTTACTTCAGTTGCTATCTTTTCAGAGATTTCGGGTGTGTGATTTCCAAGTTCTTGTATGTCTTTGTCACCTGGATTTGTTCTGGGTGGGCTAGAGGATTTTCTTTTTTCTTTTGCGGGACTGGGGTTCAAACTCATGACCTTGCACTTGCCAGGCAGGTACTCGTACCATAGAGCCATCTCCCCAGCCCATGGCTAGGGGATTTAGATTGCATTTTACTTCTGCATTTTGACATTTTTGAAGCTCCAAGATAGGGTCCCACAGGCTGTCCACAGTCTGCCACAGTTCTTAAATGGCTCCAGGAAAGTTCTGCACCTCCTTGTGCTGGGCCCACAGATCACAGCTCTGATGCATCCCTCAGGCCACTCAGAGTTCTCCTAGGTTAAAAGTTTAGAGTAGCACCCGCAGAAGCGCCACACCTGCACACTGTAAGCAGAGTCCCAGAGACTTCAGGGAGTCAGCTGAAGTTCATAAATGGCTCCAGGAAAGCTTTCCCCCTGTGCTCTTAAAGAAAAGAATATATATATATTTGGTACAAGGTCTCACTATGTAGCTAGGACTCATAGTGATCCTGCTGTCAGCCTCCCCAGCACTGGGATTACAGGTGTATGTCACCATACCCACTTTTGGTAGCTGGCTAGCAGGGCTGAAACCCCAGTCCTTGCACTTGCCTATGCAGATACTTAGACCACTGAACTATCTCTGTGGCCCTGCCCTGTTTCTTTTAAAACAAGCTTTCTGTCTTTGCCTGCTGGTTAGTGGAGGTACTCAAGTGATTATTTAATTTGTGTAAACACTTAACATTATTCATACTGACAGTTATTTGTTATTAATTGGTTAATTAATCAACTCACACTCTGAAGAGCATGATTGATGAGAAGTTCTACAAAAATGAAAGGAAATACTAGAGGAAGGCTGGGGAGATAGCTCCATGGCACAAGTGCCTGCCTGGCAAGTGCAACGTCGTGAGTTTGAACCCTAGTCCCGCAAAAGAAAAGAAAAGAAGAAATACTAGAGGAATAAAAAGACTAAAGAAATGAATGAACCAAAGTTTCAAAGAGATAAAAATCAATAAAGGGTAGAAGACAGGTATTGAGAAAATCAGAGGCCTTGTCCAGGAAAGCCCCCTGGGTGCTGTCACTAATTCTGTGATTCTGCTTCCCCTTCCCTTTTGTCTTCGGCTTCTCCCTTCTGTACTCTCAGTGGATAAGAGGCAGGTATTAGGCAACAGGGGCACGGTCTGGCATTCCTGGAGTTCATTCCAGTGAAGGATAGTGGATTTCACCTCAAGATAAGGTCTTTCTTCTTGAACAAAGGGGGAAATGCTTCCACAGGGAGGATGTGTTTGCCTAAAGACGTTTATGGTGCAAATAACCTCTGCAGGGAGATGTGGGCCAGAGTAGCACACTGGGGCCCAGGGAGCAGAGAGCTGGGATTGGAGCGAGCACTGTGTACTCCTGACAGTGCAGAGCTGCTTGTCCTCAGCAGTGTTCCTGGTGGGTGGGTGAGCTTATGCTCTCTCGTTGCTTCTCACTTTTTCTCCTTTGTTGTTGCTTTGCTTCAGGGTTGGGCATAATGCTTTTCCTAAATAGTGGTCTACCTGGAGACTCTGTGAGAGTACCACTGTGAAGGAGTAAGCACAGAAAAGTGTGTAGGAGTGCTGCGGGCCTCACCAGGACCTTCCTGAAAGGAGGATAGTCACTGTCCCCACCCATGTGGCTAGCAGTCTTGGCCCCTGAGACCTGGTGGACCTCCATCAGTACCTCTGCCTTTTTGTGCTGCCCATGATACTCCCTTCCTTAGTTCTTTTCTCCCTCAGCCTATACAGATAAGCAGGTTTTAAAGCACTGACTATTGGCTCTTGTCCCTTACCCAGCTGACTTCCCTTGCTTCTTACCATGTTTCCTAGGATCACCTCTAAAATAAAGTACTATCCCCCAGTACATTTTTGGGATCTGCTATTAGAAAAACTCCAACTCAGTAAAAGCCTCTATATGATGGTACTTTCCAATAGTTCTCCTGAAGATGTCAAATAGCTAACACCAACTCTCCAAGTTGTAATCAACCCATATTTAAGGCAACAGGAACTCTATTCCATATTATAGAGAAGCAGGTTAGGCTGAGCAATTGTTGTTCAACCTTGTATCTCTTCTGTCATTTTACAGATCTGAACAGGCAGTCATGATACTGTCCTAGGACTTCTGACAGTGATACTACAAATAGCACAGTTCTTGGAGGGTAGGATCTCCCAAACAACCTAATCATATTACAATGTAATCTCTCTCAGATGATTTGGTAGATGCTGTTGCCAGAAAGGAGGTGTAAAGGGAGAGGAGAGAGTACTAGTGATCTTTTCAGGGCTGAGTCCTCTGTAGACTATTCTTTGCCTCTGTTCTGGTCACAGAGCTATTTTTCACTGCCACATCTACTAAAATGACAAGTTCTTTTAGTTTCACGTCATCTTTGGGCTCCTTTCTTAAGAGTTAGTTGAAGATGACCTTATTGCTGGGTCTCTGACATTAGGCAGAAAGCAACAACTTTCTAGAATGAATTGAAGGGAACTGTGAAGTCCACTGCCCTTTTGGAAATATCCACTGGGTCTATCTCCTGCCCAGTGATTCTCAACTGGAAGTGACCTTACCTTCTCCTTCCCCAGGCAACATTTGCCATATCTCAAGATATTTTTGATTACCACACTGTGGGGTGTGCATGCTCCTGTCATCAAGTGGACAGAGCCAGGGATCTTGCTAAACATCCTGTGATACACAGGGCAGCCCCCACAACAATTATCCAGTCCCAATTATCAATCATGCTGAGGTTCAGATACTCTATGCTACTTCTGTCTCTTTAAGAATCAAGTCTAGGGGGATATAGATTTATATAAAATACTATTTATACATGAAATCAAGCTAGAATTTAAGCAGCAAAGCTTGTGTTAAAAGGAAGAAGACAAGAACCTCTCCTCTCTTAGGGAGGTAGTGAGGTGCGGTGGTGAGTTCTTAGCTTCAAGTCAAATAGACATGAGCTGAACTCCAGGATCTGTATTTAGTTCCTCTGCAACCTGGGACAAATTATTTGACCTCACTAAGTATCAGCTGTGTCATTTGTAAAATTGGTTTAGTAAGGGTGCTTTCCTTACTGAACTGTGATAAAGAAATGAGACATAGAAAACATTACTGAGCATGGAGTTTAGTATAGAATAAAGAGAAGCAAGAGCAACAGCAGGAAGCATAGGCATCAGGGGCCAGGGACCAAGGACAAAACACAGCAGAGAGAGGAGAGAACACCTGGTTTCAAAAATATTTAGTGCTAGGACCAAATCCTCTCTGAAATCCTGCCTGTGAAATCCTCACTGAGTCCTGCTTACCACCCAGAATTCACTGTCTAAATTCCTGTTGCTTTTGCTTTTCATTCTTCAATATTTATTTCTTGAATGTAAATAAACAAGGCATGGTCAGGGCCTGCATGGGGCTTTATGCAAATGAAAGCACTCTCTGCGGGAGCTGGAGCTTGGACAGGGAGGCCTGGAGCTCACTTCCCTCCAGCTTGCCCAAACCCTCAAGGAAAGCAATGTTACCTCAGGAGGACAGCCTGCCCAAGGCAAACAAACACAGGACTTTCCTGGTCTACAGGGGTGAAGCTCCAGAAGAGAATGAGTTCCCACAGGCTGGGAGAGCTCCAGACATGTCTCATAGTGCAGAGACCCAGAGAGAGGGAGGGAAATGGAAAAGAAGAGGTGGGGAGGAGTTGGGCAATGGAAGAAATGATAGAGAATGTGTAGTGGTATAGTTCAGGTCTTGTGTATTCCCCAAAGATCCATGTATTAAAAGCTTGGTTCCAGGGTTGCACTACTGGGAGAAGGTGGAACCTGCTAGACATGGAGCTCAGCAGGAGTGCTCCAGGTCCCCGGGGATGGTGCCTCAAAGCAGGCAGTGGGATCTCAGTCTCTTCCTCTTCTCTTGTCTTTCCTGCAAACAAAGTGAGTGGTTTTGCTCTGCTAAGCATCCTGCCATAATTTGCTTGCTAATTTATAACAAGCCTCAAAGCCAGTGTCTAGCCAGTTCTGGCTTCAACCGTGACCCTGAGCCACAGCAAAGGGCTGTAGTGATGGAAAGCTGACTAACAGAGCAAGCAAGGAGCCATTGCCTTCCACATCCCCATCTTGGAAGTCATGTCCTGTCTACCTCACTTGGTTGACTAGAAGCAAGGTACTGGGGGCGGGGATGCACAAGTGCATGGTTACAGAAACTCATTCAGAAGTGGCCTCTGCGTGCTGGGCCAGTCCTTGCAATACTGTCTGTCTGGGAGTTGTGGAACAACTACATTTTCAGAGGATTTAAACTGGATTAAAAAGACTATTTATGATGTGCGGTTCTTGGAAATGACACATAGGGACAATACTATAACTTGTGAATTTGGCCCACATAGTCTCTGTTTGCTGCTCTAACAAATTACCATAAGCTTCACACGGCATGATTTTATTTTCTTACAATTCCAGGGGTCAGAAGTCTTGAATTAGGTGTAATAAACTTAAATCAGTTTCAATAAACTACTGGCGGGGCTGGCTAAATAGCTCAGCAGATTAAAGCACCTGCTTGGGTTGGAGGTTGGAACCCAGGTCTGCTGTGCCAGCCCTGCCCCCAGGGCATGCTGAGACCACAATTGAGACTGGGCATGGTGCTGTGTACCTGTAATCCCAGCTCTTGGGAAGCTGAAAACAGGAGAATCACTACAAGTCCAATCTGTGTAATGAGACTCTGTAGACCTGCACTAAACATACGAACAAACAAACAAACCCAAAATAAAAAACAAAAAACAAAAAATAAAACAAACAAACAAACAAACAAAAATCCCACCGACAGATTTCTGATTTTTTCTGAAGTTCTGGAGAAGAAGCTGTTTTCTTGCCTTTTACAGTTTCTGCAGGCTGACTGTGTTCCCTTTCCTCCACCTGCAAAACACGCACTGCAACTCTGCTTCTGTTAGCACAGTACTTTCTCTCTGAATCCTCCTTTTGACCTCTTATAAGGACCCAGGGCAACTGATCTCAAGGAATCTGTGAAGTCTTTTGCCCTTGTAAGGTATCACTGGGTTCCAGGGGTAAGGATGTGGCTATCTTTTCAGGGCCATTATTCAGCTTCCCACACATATGTAACTGATATAGACAATTCAGAAATCTCATTGTCATCTTCCAACATTTGTTATGTTCTCCTCTGAAATCCCTGGCTTATGAAATAGCCCACCCTGCAACCTGACTACAGTTAGTTACCTGGTCATTTCCAGATCCATCCTGCTGTTTCTTCATCAATTACATTTCCAAGGTACCCTCAATAACCAGCTCATGCTGGGTTTGGCCAGTGTACTGGTAAGCAGTGACAGGGCAGGAAGAAGGAGGGGTACCCTCTGCTCCATCCAGGCAGCATCCTTAGTGGTTATGCTCCTCTTTGTGATCCCAGCTCTCATGAACTCAGCTCTTAATGGTCAACATTCACAAGAGCTGTGGCTTTCCCAGGGAAGTTCTAATGCTTGGACTCTCTCCCTGTGGGTGGTGGAAACTTCCTGGGGATGCTAATCTCAACGTGACTACGCCCTGATCTTATTAGCTTTGCAGCTCTCAGTACCTACATGAGTACTTCCCCTTATTAAGTCTTTTCTGCTGGCCCAGAAGATTGGTTTCTACAGGCTCTGATGGAACTCTGATTGATATATTGACTTTTGGACATTTTTATTAATTACTCCAAACTATTTGTTTAACTTTATCTCACATATATTTATTCTCCAACATATTTTTATATTTTTATGGCTTGGATTATTCTAGCTAATCTAAACCTTATTTATTTATTTATTTATTTAAAATATATGTTTCTACTTTGGGAAAAGTCTGCTCAAACCATTCCTTCTGTTTTTTTTTTTTTTACTATTTCTTCTGCATGTCATGTTCCTGACCTATTCTTGGTTGTGCTCATCAAAACATTTTGGGTCAAATTAGAGAAAAAGAAGAGCTACAAGATTAGCCAATATTTTGGTTCTAGCTCTTCAAGGTCAGTGAGGACTTAGGACATAAAAGAATCTGTATTGTAACATCCCATCAATGGTGTTCCAAATTTTCTGCTCAAGGAGATTATGCGACCACAGAGAAAAAGGACTGACGAAGTACAATGTGCCTAAGGAAAGTCACCTAGAGAGAAAATATTCTCTCAGGCTTTCACAGAGAGCAAACTGGTCAGGCAATGGCCGTGACTCACCCAGATGGCTGACACTGACAAAGTTCTACAAAATGCTGTACATGGTTTCAAGGTAAATCCTGAGGGGATTTGACTGACCTTATCAAATATAAAAAATTACATGTTTTGTTATATAGGTCTTGCTTCAACTTCACCTTAACCACCCAGCAGAAAAGTTTAACCATGAGGCCTGAAAAATAAAGCCAGATTAGTATGCTGAGCTGAGGATCAAGTCAACAGCTTCTGACATTGCTAGTTCTGCTGATAACCCACTACTATTATGGAATATTGCTCTATGTATATAACTACTTCCTGTTAGTTCAGTGAGAAAAAATATACCAATAGTGTTTAGAAGAGTTATCACGTCTGCATCTTGCACTCTGAACAACTATTATGAAGACAACAATACGCCCTGTATCAGTTGTTATGGCTGCCCTACTAATGTGTTTTGAAACTGTCTCAATATTATTTCTTATTAAAAGTAATTAAAAATAAATAATATCAAAAAAGTTCGAGGCTTAAATATTAAATGTCTAAATATAAAAAAATATTTTGGGTCATTGGAGGATCATTGGAGAATCTTACTCCTACCATAATCCCCTCTTGATTACCCTGTCTGGAATTATTTCCTTTCACAGCTGATGTGCTAGAGCAAATAATCAAGGCAATGTTGTTCACTCAGAGGTACCTTGTGTGGGAGATAACTTGTCTAGTTCACAAGCTCCTACAGTTTTAGTCTCACGTTGTCTCTCCAGGTGCTAACACATGTACCACTTCAGTGAATGCTGGAATTCCAGTCATGAGCACCACTTGGCATTACTACTATTCTTCATTAGGTAATCGGTTTTCTTGGTACCTTTTCTAGCTGGATGGTAGAAAAACAAATCTTACATTTGAAAATTATGAAACTTTTCTCCATTCTCTGCAACCTAGTTAATTTAAAGTGAATCTCAGTTTCCAAGGCAAAACTAATATCCCTATCTCACATATGTAGTGTAAAAAACATGACAGAAACATAGGATATTTTTGGCATTATGGTCACTAGTGAAGAGGTTGGCAATTGTCCCTCAGTAGTTAATCCAATAAATTTGCAGTCTGACAAAGTCACTTTGAAATATGCTTCAGAATTGGCCAAACGAGCATATGCTTGATCAATTTTTCTTTTTCATTTATGTGAAGAAAGGAAGTGACCCATAGCAAAGAAACCTGACTCCACCAGAGATGCAAGACAGCCTGGACTGACCAGGCCATCTAAACTAGCTCAGGAGAGTGCTGGCTGGGAACACAGTGACCCAGGAGTATCCTTGCCTATCCGGAGTCCATGGGCAGGGCGACTACTTCAGTCGAGCTTGAGTGCATTCTTCTCTTCACGCTCAACTGCTCAGGCTCAATTCTAGGAGCCTACTCCCAGGGATGATTGCCCACATTGTCAAGAGGCCAGCTGACTGAGGCCCATGCCCTTCCTCCCTGCTAGTACCACTGGTTAGAAAGTGTTTGTCAAAATTCCCAGAGGAATGACGGTGCTGTCAGCATCTAAGAGCAGGGTGACCTGGAGTAAGGGCCTTCACAGAGTCCTTTCAAATCTGTGGTGCTTCTGCAGCAGTCTTATTCACCCACAGGGCAGCAACTCTGGCCTGGAAAAAAGGCACAGCCTCCGAGAACAAGGTTTCCACAATCTTCTTGGTGAGCAGAGCTTTCCCAAGAGCCCACCTCAAACCTGCCCTCTGGAAAAATGACACACCTGGAGATGCAGAGCATTTGACTTGCTGGGGAGCCTCTCTCCTAATGTTTTTGCTTGTGGATTTACTTTTGAGACATGGTAATTGTGTTCATGGTTGTTTTAATTGTCTGAAGGTAGGATGTGGAGCTGGAGAGTGGGACTGACAGCAGAGGCTTGACTTCCTCTTTTAATGGCAGTAGCCAGGGTCACTTCCTGTTATGTCTTCATGCAGCCACAGGGTGGCAATGTTTAGGAATGTTATTATTACCTTTCAGGGATTGTTTAGAACTTAGATTAGAGCCAATCAATACCCAAATGTGACTGACTGGTTAAGCACAGGACCAAGAACTTTTAAACCTAGTGAGGAAGAAAGGAAAAGCCATTTAATATGAGATTTTGAAAATCCAAATAAAAATATCACAAACTGAATGTTGAAGTGAAAGTGGAACCCGGCTGAATCCTTCATGAAACTACTACAGTGGGCATCCACCATCATTCCTGGTGATGCTGCTCATGCTGGGCTCTGGCCATAGCGGAGGATTTTTCTGCCACTGTTGTGTAGCACCTATACAACTCTGTCTTGTAACTGGATTAGTCCATTCTATGTGATGTTTCCATCAGAACCAATAAGCTTTCCCACAAGACAGGAGGCTCTCTGAGGGCAGGCTTCTTGCTTTTAGTGTCTGTTTTCTCAGTTCTGAAGATGGGCTGTAAACAATCTGGCCTCATTGCATGCTCAATAGCTGACTTGGGATATTATTAGAGTTTAGTAGTGAAAGTTCCTACAGGCCAGCTTGTCTCAGAATGAGCCAGACAGATGAGATTTTGCCTGAATTTGGAGACTTAAAGGGGAAAGGGCTGGGGATGAAGAAGAACACAAGAGCTCTCCACTACTGACCCCTCCCAGCCTACCCTGACGAAGAGGACTCTCCCGCTGCCTGGCTTGGAGTGGAGCAGAAGCAAATGGAGGTGTGCAAGAATAGTCAGGGCCACCTGTGCCTTGGAAGGAAAGCAAGGGAATGTGGTTCATACAACCAGAAAAGAAGACTAGGGCCATGAATTTGGTGGGTTTTAAAACGATGTTATTGAAGACTATGTTTTCCCTTCTTCCCCCAGTGATTACCCAGATTTGGATTTGCGAATGGTAGTGCAGGTATTTGCTTGAACACCCCAAGAAACTGTTGGAGAGGTACGTGGTCAGCAGGCCCCAAGCCTGGAGAGGCAAGGACAGACACCGGGACCAGACCAGCTCTGAGCCACCCATGAGGCCTCAGGTGGTGACCCTGGGGGTAGCCCCAAGGGAGAGATCTTAAACAGTGGTCCTGGGTCTAGGGGTTGCTGCCTTTGTTTCTCTATGCCTGTGGCTGAGACAGGCTTCTTCTAGCTCCACTGTCCTCTCCTGGTTTGGCTGGGGGCGGGGAGGTCAGTGGAAGCTGTAGTTTTGTGACTGTAGACCCTAGAAGGCAGAGGAACTGCAAGCTGCCTGCCAGTGGAAGTCCCTGGTGGGTTGCTGATGTGCACAGATGAATCAAGAAGCCAACAACATCCCGGGGAAGGTGCCAGGCACAGATTACATTTCTCACATACAAATGAAAAAAAATGTTTTTCTTTAGTTTTTACCACAGATGCCTCTTAGTATAGTGCAAGGCCAGCAAATTATTTTGATCTTAAATGCTTTTTTATTCCAGTTAATCAGATTACATTGACTGATTAAATAGGGTTTATTAATAACATTCACCTACAAGCAGTGGAGAGCTTTATTAATAAGTCATTATGTGGGGAACTTTAAGTACCTAACGTCCAAAAGCAATCCCAAATGCTTTTGTATGGTAAACTTCTGGGTTCTAAGAAAATAGCTCATACCTGGTGTATTACATTCCTATGAAGCTCAAAGTTGGCACAGAAAAGGCCAGGAACATATCCTAGTTTTTCACAAAGTAAACTCCTACCTGTTGATATTATCCCTTAGTTAATGTAGGTTAATTGAGTCCACAATCTCCCAGACAAGTGGCAGCAAAGGCTTAAATAAATGAGACAAATAAAATGATTTCAGGGCTTCGGAGAGATCCAGGCCCTTGGACAGAATTCACAATTCCCTGGGTTAGCACAAAGAACTTATCCCTCCATCCCACTCCATTTATTAACTTTTCAAAGGTGTGTATGGGGGGGGGGTACAGAAGAAAATGCAGGAATCTGGGCAGGTTTGGGAATCTCTCTAAGGACTTCTCCAGGTAGTACATTATGTTAATTCAGGAGAACTATGTTATCTCTAGGAAGGCCTTCACCCTAGGAGCCTGCAGCTGCAGTCCTCTTTTAGTTCATTGGGTTTGGAGCCAAGTCTTCAGCTGTGGCCTTATCTTGTCCTTTGAGGTTTCTGAATTTCACAGGCCAGTACTAGTGACTCATAGAGGTTCACTTACTAGAGTCCGTTGCCTTGGGCCTTGGGCAAACTGAGAAGTAAACATGAAAAACCAGTTGGCTAATACAAGTCCTGCTCAGAGCCTTTGAAGAGTGGTCTCCATCAAACTCCTTCCTGCCTTGCTCTGAAAACTATGCCTTGTGATTTTGCTTAGGGTTCCTTTTAATCTAGCTTTCAGAAGAACTGAAGCTCTGTCTGGCTCTTGGAGAAAAGCTCCCTGGACAACAGATGGATACATGTGGTCTGTTCTTTACATTTTTGAAAACCGGAGGCACCCATGATATACTCTACTTAATACCTTGTCTAATAAGACCCTTCATGCAGGGGCTGGCAAGATAGCTCAGCAGACTAAAGCACCTGCTTAAGCAAGTTTAGGTAAGCACAGGGACTGTGGTTTGATCCCTGGCACCACATGCCATGCCAGTCCTGCCCCGAGGGCAGGCTGATCAGCCACAGAGTCCACATGGTGGTACATGCCTGTAATCCCAGTGCTGGGTAGGCTGAAGACAGGAGGATTACTGAGTCTGAGCTGCACAGTGAGACCCTGTAACAACAAAACACATTAAAAACAAAAGAAAACCAATCAAGGAACTGCTCATGCAGAGAGGAAGGGAGGAAGGCCAATGTGAGAGTGGAGGTTGAAGTCCAGAGGCTTTGACTCTGTCTTACCTATGACTTTCCCTATTTAACTACTTGGTAAATGTTCACCCTTCAGGCAGCTGTCTCTGAGTTGGCAATTGGCACACAAAGTTAAAAAGGGCTGGAGTCCTGGGTTGTTCACATGTGGAACTTGGCCCCCCAAAACTCTGCTCTGTGCCTCAGTTTCCTCGTCCATCCCTTCCCCTTTGTATTTTAGGATTAAATGACTTACCCCAGGTCAGTTGTTGAGAACAGGCCCTGCCACATACTAGGAGCTCAGTAGAAGCAGCTAATCCAAAGGATTCAGATACAGGTGTGGTAAAGCAGAGCCGCAGTGAGGCGCGTTTCTAGAGAAGACCTCCTCCCTTCACTGGCTTCATGATCTGGCAGTGGTTGCAGAACTCACACACATGAAACAATTTTTACAGGGTGCAAAGAGATTAAGCTACAGGGAGCGAGCCAAGTGTGTGTACTCAGATGCACTCAAAAGCCAAAAGGTGACTTTGGAGGAGCCTGGGGGAGCTTGAGGCCTGGAGAAGTGTAGGCTGTCCAAGGGCATCTGTGGGCTGGACCAGGCACCAGAAGGCTGAATTGCACTGAGGATCTGCTGTAAGTACTGAGATTTAGAATAAAAAGGCAAACGGAATGGGTTTAAACTGATGATGGGGAGCAGGGCTGACCAAGTAGCTCAGTGGATTAAGGTGCTTACAAGCAGGCACAGGGGCCTGGGGTCCGATTCCCAGGCCTGCTGTGCTGACCCTGTCCCTGAGATGCACACCTGTAATCCCAGCTCTTAGGAGGCTGTAGACAGGTGGATCACTATGAGTTCAATCTACTAGTGAGACCGTGAACACCCTATAGACCCTTCCCTAAAAAAAAGATAAGTAGGCCAGTGAGATAGCTCATCAGTCTAAAGTACTTGTTTAGGCAAGGTTAGGCAATGGCAAGAACTGAGGTTTGATCCCAGGCATCACATGCTGCTCCAGCCCCACCCTCAGGGCAGGCTGAGCTGGCCATAGCATAAATAAACAAATAAAGTTAGAAAAAAGATAAGAAATAAACTTATGATGGAAGAATGGAGGAAGTCAGGTTATGGCTGAAATGAAGGTGACAAACCCTTGACTTTTAGAGCTGAGTGGATTGCTCAGCCTCTACTCAGAAACAAGATGTGAAGCCAAGACAACCATTAGGACTGCACCCGTGTTAGCCACTCTCATAGTTGTTCCACTTGTGTCCTTTCTCTTCTTCCAGTCCTCCTTAGCATCACTGTATCATTTCTTCTCATATCTGTGATCTCCGTTCTTGCTACACTAGGTTTGGCTAGTGGTACCCGGGGCAGACCTCTCAGCAATTCAGGCATGCGGTCCTTCACTGAGCTTATATTGTGCCTCCCTCCCATGCCTACTTCAGAATATTCCTGCCTAGAAGTGTTCATTCTGGAAGAGGTGTTAGCACAGTAAAGAGAATATCTGCAGACAACAAATCAAAGAAGAAATGAGGGAAAATGAATAAAACCAGAGTGCCAGTGAAGCTTAATTTCTGGATCATTCCAACATGGGCTGGAAACAAATTACTCAGAGGATAAGGAGTCATTTTTGTGTTATAAAGCACACACACACACACACACACACACACACACACACACGTAATTTCTTGAAGTTAGTTATTCATCTATCGTATTTGGCAAAGATAAAATCAGGAGTCTTTTATTCTAATCTGCTAAATTTCTCAGAACAAGCCATATGATATTAGTTGAGTCATATTATATTATACCTAAACAACACCAAGAAATATATTTGAATCATCCTGTCAGAAATATGATCTTAACTAATTATAGCCCAAGAAATTAAAAGAGAAATTTAAAACTCCTACAAAGAAAACAAACTATTCTACAAGGAAAATAAGAAAAATGAAGCCAATGGCTCTCAGTGTTAGTGGGTGTGAAGTGGGGGACAACTGTGGGGAAAAAAAGGGGGCTGATCAGTTTAGTTACAGCTCCCACCTTACAATAGAGTACAGGGCCATAAGTTCAGCATCAAAAAGGGAGCGTCTTCATGATCTTGGATGTGTTAATTTTCTATCTTGTGCCTTTGCTTCATCTGAAGGATGAGGCTGATGACATCATGAGGATCAAGGCAGTTAATATAGATGAATCACTTGCACCAGGATGCAGATCTGTGGTGGCAAACCCATGGCATTTGTGCTGCAGTGGAGCTGTTATCACTGGAAGCTCTAAAAGGTTCACTCTTGCTGAATAGAAGTAACTTGAAAATAGCTAGCAGTTTCACTGGCTAGTATTGTAGTCAGTATTTGCAAGGGAAACAATTTAATATGAATACCATAATTCATAAAATTATTTTATAGTAGTCATCCAGAGAGCCATATACAAAGAGAGTGTAGGGAATCTGTCCACATCCTAATGACCCAAAGAATCCAGCTGAAGGCTGGATCCCACGGCAATATTCTACATGAGTTCAGCTGAAGACCTTGAGCCCATGGCAATGCCTTATGCAAGTCTATTTCATGAATTTATGCTGGAAAGGCCCAAAACTCAGCAGTAGAAGCTAGAAAATCTGTGCCATTGAGCTGAAGAATCTGTGCTAACAGGCTGAGGGGTATGCACTGGAGCCAGGAAGCGCCGTTCAAAGTAAGGACCAGAGCTCCCCTAGAAAGTACCTGTTATGGTTTATGTCTAGTTGTCCCCACAAAGCCTCATGCAATCATGGGGTGGGGACTTCTAGAGTTTGAGATTTGACTCATGATCCACTGGGATTATGTGTTTTAGTACTGATGGGTCTGAGTGTGGCTGGGATTATGGGTGTGGCCTAAGGTGAATAGGCTAAGGCAGAGAGCCTGAATGCAATATAAAGAGAGACAGAGAGACAGACTCATGCTGTTGCTCTCTGCTCCCCTGGTTGTTCCATTGCCTCTGTCACTATATTGTTGCTGTTATACTGCCATGAACTGCTGCTCTCTGCCATGTGCTTCTCTGCCTTGGAGCCAGCTGAGTATGGACTGAAACCTCCAGCAACTTTGAACTTAATAAACCTTCCCTTCCCTTATTTTTGGTGTTGGGTATTTGTCCCAGCAATGAGAGAAAAGTGGGACAGTATCACGGCCATTCTCAGTGACAAGGAAGTCCCAGTTGTTGCTCCACCACAGCTAGTTCAGATGTGATTACTTAAAACAATCAGATTTCCCTCAATCTGGCTTCATTCCATGAGGTGTTTCTTCTTCCTCTGTTACTGGGTTGCATTAAGAGGAAGAGCTATACTTGGGGCATTTCCCCTTGACTCTGACCCTCCCTTCAGTGTATTGCCCTTGGTACTTTTGTGCTGAAGGCCATTCCTGTTATGATTTTCCTTCCTGAGGACCATTCCTGACCCTGAGAATATATACACATGCGTTTCCCCTACCAAAACCTAATAAAAATGATGGCACTTTTACATGATTTAAGTCCAAAAACAATGAAAAAAAGAGACAATAGTAGTGAATACTGAAAATGATAATCAAAACAAATAGGCATCAACAAGGCTGATCTGAGTGGGAAGAATCATTGCCCAGTAGTGGGAGGACAGAAAAATAGTCCAGTTTTATAGAAGATACCAAAGGGCTTAGGCAGCCACGCACAGATATGTTGGAAATGGACTTCATAGGCAGACTACAGACATGAGTTGTTTACAGAATGCAGAATGAGGGGTCTGTCAGCACCAGGCACAGCTGACACTAAGAGTGCACTGCAGACAGAATCAACTCCCAGCTTTTTCCTCTTCCTTAGAGTTTAGAATACTGACAGGCAGGTCTGCAATCTAGGCAGATCTGCTGACTCTTTGCAGGAGCCGACCAGTTCAGGAGGAAAGACCTAGTATCCTTAAAGCAGCCAGATCTGCTTGCCTTAAAACCCACATCTAATATCCCCATCCACATCTAAGAGCTTTCAGGCAAGTTTTAATTTTATTTTGTATTTTAGGACGGGGTCTACAGGGTCTACCGGGTCTCACTACGTAGAGTGGACTCATACTGATCTGCCTATACTCCCAGTTTGGGAGGCTGGGATTAGAGGAGCATGCCACCAGGTCCGGTCTCAGTCACTGTCCTAGCATGCCCTGAGGGGTGGGGCTAGTACGGCATGTGAAGGATGGAACTCCAGCCTTGCATCTGCCTAAGCCAGCACTTTAATAAGCTGAGCTATTTGACCGGCCCTCCAGAAAAGTTATTTCTTTGCTTTTTTTTTTTTTCTGTACTGGAGATCAAACTCAAGACCTTGTGCTCAGGTGCTTATGCCCTTGAGCTATGTCCCTGGCCCCCTAATTCTTAGCTTTTAAGCATGAGCAGACAACTTGTAGCCACTAGACATTTGTGGTGAATTTATATATAATTATATATACAGTATATATACATTATATATACAATATATATACTATATATATATACTATATATGTTATATATAGTATATATATATTATGGCCGACTCAGCCTGCCCTGGGGATGGGGCTGGTGTAGCATGTGGTGCCTGGGATCAAACCATGGTCCTTGCGGTTGCCTAAGCTTGCCTAAGCAGACGCTTTAGATCGCTGAGCCATCTCGCCAGCCCCTGCAGTGAATTTTGCATTTCTATATCTGGTAATCTGAAAAACTATTTTGTATTATATATACAATATGAAATATAACAACCATTGTTGATTTCCTATCATCTTGTTTTGAAATTCTGTATCATTTTTAATGTTTTAAATTTCTTATGCTCTTTATAATAAATTTTTTTTCTTTTGCTTATTTGGTACAGGGTCTCACTATGCAGCTCGGACTTGTAGTGATTCTGTCTCAGCCTCCTCAGTGCTGGGATTACAGTCTTGAACCACCGCACCCAGTTTCAGGGCCAGCGTGGCATGCAGGATGGAAACTCTAACCTGGATCCTTGTACTTGCCAGGCTGGTGCTTAGACCACTGAGCTATCTCCCCTGCTCCTAAAAAATATTTTTTGAAAAGTATTTTTAATAAAAGTTTGGCTCAGTGACACAAGCACCTACCTGGCAAGCACAAGATCCTGAGTTCAATTCCTGGTACAAAAAGAAAAAAACTATTAAGAATATCGTTAATATTCTCAGAGAAAGCATCTATGAAACAAAAGAAAGATGACATAGAAATTAAGTGTATAAAAGAGACCTTTTGGAAATTAGAAACACTACTGCTGAAACAGTGTTCCCTACAGGGGCAGTGGAAGATAAAGTTGAGGAAATTCAGAGTAGGGCAAAGGGTGGAAGTAGGGAAGAGGAGAAGAAAGAAAACTAGGAAAAATAGGATGAAGCCATCACTTCATAAGAACACTTCACAGAACTTCAGCACCAGAACCATGGGTGGAAATGACTCCATGTTATGGTATCATCCTGAATTTTCAGAACACTTACAATCAAGAGATTCTGAGAGAAAAGATCCGCTAGCAAGGAAGTACAAGGCCTGTGTGGCCGACTGGAAGGCAGAATGGTTTTGTGTTTCTTAATCACCACTATACATCTATATAGCAATGAAAAATTTCAGTAGTATGAAATTCTGAGATGATATGATTTAGAGACTAATACTTCATTCTAAGTCAAGTATCTGATGAGTGGGGAGCATAAAAAAAATTTCTAGGTCTCAAAAAGTTTAATTGATAGCACCCTTTTAAAAAATTTTTCTACGAGAATTAAGAAGAGCAAGATGTGACTTTTTAGGAAACAGGAGTTCTAGGATAAAGGATGAAGATGTGGGTGAAGCAGCTGCATATCAAGCAGAAGGGCAACCAGGTGAGAATGGAGCAGTCAGCATGTCCAGGAACCAGGGCTTCGGGACCAGAGTGCTGGGAAGCCAATGCATCTGAATGTCTTGATTAAGGCTACTGAACACGTGAGGACAGTTGTTGGCTGACTTTGTCATGAGGTTGGGATGGGTGCAATGGTGAGGACCTGTATAACTAAGCATCAAGTCTTTGCTTACGTCTCTGTCTTCAAGAGTTCTGCCTATTTAATATTAGTATTCAGATATTTGCTCCATTTTGACTTGAGTTTAGTGCATGGTGATAGGCATGGATCTTTGGTACGTGAACAGTTTTTCCAGCACTATTTACTAAAGAGGCATTCTTCTTTTTGTGAACCTGTTTGGCCTCTTTTCCAAAAATCAGATGGCTGATCAGTGCATTCAGAGTTATTTCTGCATCTTCCAATCTGCTCCATTGATCCCAGGTCTGTTTTTTTATGAGTACCATGATTTTATTTTTTAAATCACAGTAGCTCTGTAGAAGAACTTCAAGACAGGGAATGTGGTGCCTCCCTGCCTTGTGTTTGTTGCCCAGAATTAATTTTTCTATTCTAGGTCTATTCTGGTTCCAGATGAATTTTAAGAATGATTTCGCTAGTTCTGTGAAGTATGATAAAAATATTTTGATTGGGATAGCATTAAATCTGTAGAGTAATTTTGGGAGGAGTATAGTCATTTTCACTATGTTGGTTCTTCCTACCCAAGAGTAAAGGATGTAATTGCATTTTCTGATATCCTC
>PVKN010006996.1:0-27411 GCA_004027915.1 Capromys pilorides
GACAAGTGTCACCACACATAGTCTTAGAGGCCAGCAGAGGCACCAGCAAGTGCCACTGCTATCACAGTGCCTATGGTTGATGGACCTCTGGTGGTAGGGCCACTGCCCCAACACTGGGTTTTGTTTTGGTATTGGGGACTAAACTCAGGACCTTGTGCTTGCCAGGCAGGTGCTTATGCCATTGATCTATCTCCCCAGCCCTTTTCTGGGAACATCTGTACTATTGTTCCTTCCACATCTTACTCACCAGAATTTTTTTTCAATACTTCATCATTTTGATCATTCAGTGATTTAAAGTTCCTGGTCAAAACTGAAATGTTGGCAAGAGAAAAACAGAAGACAGTGAAGACTTTTAATCGGTCTCTTTCTTCCTCGCACAGCAATTTTTCTAACAGATGCAATTACATAGGAGAGTTGTAGAGAATTGAATCTTACGTTTTATTTCTTTATTCATCATTTTACAAATGGGACTCACTGTAAAGAGGAAATTGCCTTTGTAGTTCAGTTCTTTCGGCTCTGCACTGGAGCTTCAACTTTAACACCAGCTGCTACCACCACCTTGAATCTGGTGAATGATTCAACCAGCCAGACAGGGGGGAAAAGAAATCAGGCAGAATTTGCTTAAATTCAATATATCTTTATTCTTTGTAAATACAATGAGTACAACCTTTTTCACAAATCAGTTAATTCACTCTGTACAAGAAAAGTTTTACTCACTCTATCATAGTCCAAGTGCTGAAATTCTTCCTCAGTGCTAGTACCTAAGAGATCAAAATGTGAAAAGTACAGCAGCTATTTTTAAAATGTTTATTTCTACGTTTCCATAAGTATCAATTCATACCAAAGGAGCAGCTGATAGAGTGGGACGATGTGGTGCGCGCGCGCGTTTGTGTGTGCATTCAAGGCTTTACTAGAAACCAGAGTTTTCTGAAAAGCATCGCAGAGTCTCAGGCCATCGGCAACGGATCAATCATGAAAGCTTGCAGCATTCGTCTCCTTGAAGCTCCTCTGGCCCCGTGTCCATTCACTTGTTGCCTAGAGTAAGCAGCTGAACTGTGAGCTCGGACCCCTGCCTTTGGTCTCAGCCCTGCCAGAATGGGACAGCACTCTGCTTCCTTCAGTCCCTCATCTCTACTTTTATTTGGTTTTGCTGTTTTTCCTCATCCTCTCTCTTCTTGTCTTCTTTTAGTAAAGTTCTTCTATTTTTGAGATGTTATCCAGCCTGAAGTCCTAGAGAGAATCTCATTTCTGTCCACCAATTCCTTTGACAAGGTTGCCTGGCCTATGGTATTTTAAAAAAAGAAAAGAAGAGAAAAAGAAAGAAAGAGAAATGTAGGTGGGGAAAGAGATAGTAAAAGCAAACCACACAGCATACGCTGCTGTTCACGTATTACCTGTGTTCTGAAGGCCACTTAATGATGTATTACAATAGAAGGGAAATTTTGATAATATTTTTGATTTAAAACCTAACCATTATTTTAAAAATAAATGCTCCAACATAACATATTTCCCAAGGCCGCAGTATGATGTTATACACAGAGCTATATTTGGTCACCCAACTTTATGTCCTAAAAGGAAAACAAAGCACGATTTGTCTTTCAGCTTTTGATGGCCCTGCCAGATCTCCCAGGCCAGAGGCAGAGTAGCTTGGCCTGCAGCAGCCATCAGGGCGGCCCTCCCAGGCTCGGTGGTGCTGAGTTTGCTGTCAAGTGGTCCCGCCGCACCCTCTTTCTTCTGGGCTGCCCTGCCCTGGTTGAGGCAGCAGGTCATAGCTACTAGAACTGTTTTGTATCCACTGGCATTTTTGCTGAAGGCTACACATTCCCAGATTTATACTTCCTGAAAGGTTTGTTAGTTGAGGCTTGTTCTCCATGGGTAGAAGTTCGTCTGATATTGTCCCATCCTGAAAAGCTGGCACTCAGAGAGCTTAGATATCACTGGATTTGTACATATCTGAAAGCAGTCTCGTAATGGGCACATTGCCGATGGTTTTTTTGAAAAACACTTCTTCTATGGTTGATGGGCTGATAGAACGTAAAGCTGGCAAGAGCAACAAGAGCTTTCCAAAGCGACAGGGTTGGGTGGGGTACCTGGAATATGAGAAGCCATGAAAGCAATGTCAGAGCGCAGCACAAATGGGAGTTAACAGCTTATGCTTGAACACACATCATCTCCAGCATAAGTCCCTGATTTTGGCTCCTTAAATAACATCCTGCCCTGCAGAGCGGTTCTGACAGGCAGCCTTGTCCCTGTCATGCAGGTAAAACACTGGAGGCACAGAGGACATAAATGCTACCCAAATCACACAGTGGTTGTTTCTACATTAACAAAGGGATTGTATTTTATTTGAAAAAAAAAAAGTTTTAAGATACATGACCAAGACCAGGCATGGTGACACACGCCTGTAAGCTCAGCACTCTGGGCGGTTGAGGCAAGAGGATTATAAATTCGAGCCCAGCCTGGACAATGTAGTAACTTAATACAATCCTGTGTAAAAATAGAATAAAAAAATAAAGGGCTGGCATGTGGCTCAGTGAGAATCCTTGGGTTCAATTCCAAATGAGGAAGGGGTAGGGGAAGAAAAGGAGGAGGAGGAGGAGGAAGAGGAGGAAGAGAAAAGAAGCACAACACCTTGAGCAGCTTGGCAACTTATTGAGACCTTGTCTCAAAAAAAAAAAAAAAAAAAAAATGAAAAATGAAAAAGGGGCTAGAGATGTAGCTCAACTCAAAAGCCATGGGTTTGATCTCCAGGACAAAAAAAAAAAAGAAACAAGAAAAGAAAAATGAAACTAATTTTAGGTCAAATAATAAACTTCAGTTGGTCACTTTAGAAATGACCACCATACCAAAGACGAAGCTCGCAAATGAACCCACATTTCTTAATCCTGAAGGCTTCTTCACAAAACTATTTCTCTCAAATAAAATGGTTCCTTTTTCTAAGCAATTCTCCAAATTATTATTCAGGCATTATACTTAGTCACTCTCAGGAATAATTCTATCCTTATTACACTGCAAATTAAAGACTAAATTCTGTTGGGTGGCAGTGCCACCCAACTATCATGTCAATGAAATTGTCACATAATTAAAGATGGGAGAAATTGCTTAACAATTTCCTCTCTTGATGTCCAACACACATCTAGACTCAGATGTCGGGGCTCAGTAGAATAAGCATTTGCCTGGCAAGCGCAAGGGCCTGAGTTCAATCTCCAGTCCCGCAAAATAAATAAATAAATAAATCGATAAAAAAGAAAGATAGACTCAGATGTGCAAGTTCAATTTCCTGCTGTCCTCAGATGCCAACTGCAGCCTCATTACTGCTTTCACCAATAGTTTAGAAACAGGTATCAATATGCACCCCAAGGAAGACTCCCTCCTGGAAGCAAACCACCTAAAATACTGAGCTCAGGGGACATGTGTGTGACTAAATTTACTCAATACAGATCACGGGGTGCTGGTAACTGAGATGTCAAAATATCTAACTGCCTGGTGATACCACCCTGCTGCAAGGGGCCATATGAGCCACTTTTCTGCTTTGAGGACATGAGAATCCCTCTTTTAAACTGAAGATGAGACTTAGAATTCATTGTGGGCTTCTGCCAGCCTCATCAGGTTCCTATACTCTTCACACCGGACAGAGCCACACAGTGACACTTATCTACATTTAAAACACAACCCTAATCCCACTGTTTGCCCTCCTTGTTGAATGCATCTCATGACATCACTTCATTCAGGCCACCTCTCTGCAGCAGCTTTGTATTCCTTTCGTGGAATCAGACAGAGATGACCCTGCAGAGGGCTGAAAGCAGCAGCTGCCTAGACAGACAGCAGGGCCTGCCACATCCACGCAGCTTACGGACTATTTCTCATGGTGAGAAACCATGGTGCGAGAGTGACTTGCAAAAGTTATTGATTTGGGAAATCCATCAACAATTGACTTGGATATATATGCACATGTGTGTATTGCTGGGGACTGAACCAAGGGGGCTGCATGTGAGGCATACACTCCAGCCTTGCAATTTATTGATTTTCCACAAATTATTTCCCACTCTTCTGCTCATCCGCTTCTTTCATTCTCTGGTGGGCAAAGAGCTGGTTAGTCAGTGAATAAGAACTTACTGTCTGTTGTGTGTGGAGAAATGTGCTACCCGGAAACAATGACAGCAGGTGTTTGCCCTCCGCACATGCGTTTCTGCTTTATTGGTGGAGACATAGTGTACTCATCATTCTCTAAACTGGACCGGGGGTCCCCTGTGGTGAGTGCTCCAGGGCGCCCCTGGTACCAGAATTCCATCAGTACCTCCCCCAGCTCTTGCCCTACTTCTTGATGCACCCTCCCTCACTGAGATACCCTTCCATTACTCAAGGGCCAGCTGCCGCGTGGTCATCATCTCCCAGCATCTCTTGGACTTTCTCTTCCAATTAGAACTCATCCCTTTACCCATACAACTTCGCTTTTCTTTCCTGTCTGGTCTGTTTGAAATGACATTTCTGTCCATCTGACACAATGGAGACAGTGTCTTGTTCCTTCTGGTGCCCCGCAATGGCCACCCAGAGTCTTGCACATGGCAAATACTCAGCAAAATCTGGAATGAGCCAATAAGGAATGTCATATTCTCAGGTGTTCTTAATATCATAATGGTTCTAGAGGTCAAAGGTCAGGGAAACGTATCAAAATCATATACTGCTCCAATTTTGTAATCTTGAATATATATTAACCAACTTTAGCTGCCTATCGGGTTCAATATGAATTTAAAATTTTAAAAAAAGACTCTTTGTTTTGGAAAAACATATGCACATGCACTGTTACTCAACACAATTTTTTAATGATATCCCATCAATAGAAAATATTTATCCATTTAGCATTCAAAAGAGAATTTATGGCCATACATGGTGGCACATGCCTGTAATCCCAAAGGTCGGGAGCTTAAGGAAGACGATTATTGTTAGTTCAAGACCCTCTTGAGCTGCATATCGAGGCCCTGTCTCATTAAAAAAAAAAGAGAGAGAGAATTTATGATGGAATCTATTAGACCCTAATAGAAGTGGTATCACCCCCACATGTAATAGTGAACCTGAGGATGTGTGGGTCTTTAGGTGAGGAGGCATCGATGGCCTCTACCCATTGTATGTAGTTGTGCCATCAGTGAATATGGCTATTGCTGAGTTGATGGAGAAAGGCTTCCAAGGTCAATTTTGAAAACAAACAATAGTAATTTTATTCTAACCTCAGAACCACCACACTCCTAACTTAGGAAGTGAAAGAAGTCCCGGATTTTTTGCATACAAAAATGGAATCGGAAAGTCAACACCTCTTGGTGAGCTTACTCAGTGCTGGGCCAGCCAAGCTTTGCTCTTTCTTTTGGAGAGTTTCTACAAATGCCACAGATAGTCTCTACTAGTGGGACCAGTGAGGCTGGAAGTAATCTGGTGGATGCTGTGACTTGAAATTGGAGTCAAGTGACTCCAATCACCAAAACCAAGCAGCAAGAAGAAGGGTGAAGATGGCCTCTCTAGAAAGTTCCTTGGTCTTTCTATTTGGGATTGGCATCTTTTTTTTTTTTTTCAAGGATGATACATTAACCACAACATGTTTGCCTTCATTTTTGACCCTTGCCAAGCACGCACACACACACACACACACACACACACACACACACACACACACACAGGTGTTTCACTACCTTGGTTGATCAGTTTGTTCAGTCAGGACAGCTATGTTCAGCCAGTTAAGTGACAAAGCTTTCAGTTTGGTCTCTTAATTTGATTTGCTCCTCTCGCCTACCATGAGAACTAGGTGAGGACACAGTTTCTAGCTAACTTAACTGATTAATTAGCAACAGGATAATTAGTCATGGTGTTAGAACTGGCTTATTATTGCCTGCTCACATGTTCAACATGCAAGCAATTTTCTTAAGTACATATTCGAAGCAATCGAGGGTTACCTGGTATGGATGTAGCTGTTGAGAGTTAGCTGAGCCTCGTCCTGAAGAGCTGCAATGGCAGCAGCATTCCGGAAACTTCTCAGTTCAGAACCGCTGTGTGTGGGCACTGGAAAGGAGACCAGAAACTGTAACGGGCAGTGCAGGAAATGCAGTGGGAACACACCACTCCAGAAGCGGGTGCCCACCAGCGCAGTATGCAGGTCCCCACAGTTATGGGAGAAGGGATCAGCTTTGGAGAATCAGCTCCCCTGAAAAGATCATCTCTTTCTGCAGAGGTCAATATAGACTCTGAGGTGGCCGAATTTAATGAGGTTGCAAACTACAGAAGGACAAGAGGCAGGGGCCTGCATCTGCTCACCAGCTTTGAAAGTGACGATGCATTTCAGACAGGCAAATTCAGTAGCGTCTAACCGGAGCTGTCTGAAACGAGCTACCACCTCTTGTAAAGCCTGAATTTCAGATATGATCTTGTTCAGCTTCTGGGAATCTGTGTTGTCACCATTCATGCCTAGAATAAAAATATGAGATAAATACTTAAATAAATAAAATATGAAGGCATTTTCATGATTTAATATTGATTTTTGGTAAAATACTGCATATCAATATTCAATTGTCACTCTAAGATATCTGATTCCATGTAAACTGGCTATATTGTATGAAAGTTAATACAAAATCTTCTCTTGGATGATAACAAACACAGTAATTTGCATTTAAATAACAATGCAAGCAGTCATGAATACAACAAAACAACATTATTTGCATTTAAATATAGATTTATAAATGACAGGTATACTCTATTGTTCAGCAGGAATTTGTTATTCTTTACATGTTGTTCTTTTTTCAGTAATGTATTTTTATGGTAATTTCTACAACAAAGTCATTAAATTGTGCAATTCTTACCAGATACAGCCAGTAGAGTGTTAGCATCAACCGGAATGGCCCATTGTGCTATTCCTAGAACAAACAGTTCTCTCCAAGCATCTTCCAAAAGCATCAGCTGTCATACAATAGATGTATAATATAATATAGTGTGTAATTTATAAATTTATAAACAATTTCAATATGTAAAGTTCATTATTTTAAAAGGTGCTTTAAGTGTCTGTCTTGGTAAATCTTTTTCTGAATAGTTTAGCTTTCCCATATTTTCTTTAAAAAAAAAAGAAAAAAGAAAAAAGTGCCTATAGCTGTTCACATACATTTGAGAGTCAGGCATTCCAATACCTCAGCATTTGCTTCACTCAGAAAAGCATCTACCCCTCCTGTCCTTGCACTCACCCCTTCCTGCACACCTAGAAGCTTCTCTGGATATCAAGCTCTCCGAAATACCACCAGCAGCTTGGCAGGTGGGCTCCCCTGGTATAGGACACTGATGTTGTCAGGACTGAGGGTTACTGATTATGACTAAGTTTTCAGGTCTGGAGGGCCAAGGGGGCTGGGCAGAGAGAAAGGGAGAGAGAGATAGAGAGAGAGAGAGAGAGAGAGAGAGACTAATTCTTAAGAGGCATGGGTGAAATCAGGGTGTAATTATGTTAATCAGGTTTCACTGAGTTTACCTCATCTCACTGTCTGATTTTTCTGAGACTCATAAGTGGACAGCATCAAGGTGCTTGTCATTTTCATCCTAATAAAATATGCTATTGAATGTTTAAGCGAAAATCTGTCTCATTTTCCAGATTAATATACAAAATTTTATTTCACTACAGTTTGCTTATTGTCAAATGCTTTCTACCAAAGAGCTAAGTGAGTTTTGTTTGGACTAAAGAATACAAATACTTATTTAAGAAAAAGAATAGCCGACACGTGCACTCATGCACACACACACACACACACGCACGCATACATGCTTGCATGCACATACACATACACACATACACACACACACACCCAAATGCTAGAGCTAATATATTCTAACAATTTTGAAAAAATAATCCCTACTAAAAGAAAATTCCTTAAAACCCAGCCAGTTCTTAATGACATATAAAAGAATATCCTAAAATAATGAAGGCTGGTAACCAAAATCATAATTAGACCAGAAGATTTAACTTTCAAAATGTTTTTTGTATTTTATTGCATTAAGTAATTAGAGGAAATCATCATTTTAATGTACAAGGTAAACAATATCTAATCTGGCTACATTACACTAGAAGATTAAATGTTTTAGCAAATCTCCCAGTCTTTCTGTAAGGAAATACTTCATATTAAGGGGCACTATTATATGTTAATCAGCTATGAAACAATTGAAGGATTAAATCCTTTGCCTTTAGAACTACTTACTTGGGTTTAGGGTATAGTTCAATGACAGAACACTTGCCTACCATGTGCTAGACTCTGGGTTTGAGCTCTAGCACAAGCAGTGGTGGGGATCCAGAAACTACTTGGCTTTTTGTAAATTTGCCATTAATTTCCATGAATACAGTACTTATAGACAATGGTTGTGAACATTTTATTGTCTTTTTCTCTTACTGGTTAGAAAAATGCTATCATGGGATTTTTTTTTAATGTTCCCAACAACCTAATTTCTTCATTTTGGTATAAAGTATTTTAAAAAATGTAGTTAATACAGGGTCTACAGGGTCTCACTACACAGATTGGACTCCTAGTGATCCTCCTGTTTTCAGCCTCCCAAGTGCTGGGATTACAGGCACTTGCCATCATGTTCAGTCTCAGTCACCCTCTCAGCACACCCAGGGGGCAGGGCTGGCATGGCCCTTGGAATTGAACCCCCGTTCCTGCGCCTGCCTAAGCAGGTGCTTTAGTTTGCTGAGCTGTCTGGCTGACCTTTATAAAGTAATTTCAGCTGCACAATTTTCTGTCTGAATGTCATTTATGACCACAGAATTATGCAAAATGTCTATTCATGAAATCTCTAGAACCCCAAAATATCCCAGCATGCAGGAGGTGCATAATGCATGCTATTGTGCTACATGCTGCTAAGCTGGTGGCCCAAACTGTATCACAATGAATGATATAAGCTCAAAATACAAAATAATGAGTACAGTCTCAAAAATCTCATGAGAGAATACTCTTACCACCTGCAATTTCTGCTTTAGTGTTCTTTATAAAGTACAGATTTATCATGAGTTTAAAAAAGGAAAAAGACTAAGATTTTTAAATTTGAGATTAAATTTTGTTTCAATAAAACTAACATAGAGATAATATTCTTATCCATATATTTTTGTAGACCAGATCCAGCCTTTTTTGAAATAAATTATATTTCTAAAGATTCTATAGGTAGATATACTGAACCTGTAGAAAGACGCTGGTAAAAATAGCTTCCTCTTCAATATTAAGAATAAATGTGTGCCTTAGTGACTTAGCTAAGCAATGTCCAGTTTTCCAAGACTGAATGTTCACAGAGTTGAATGCTTTGTGTTCAATCCCTACTCACAAGACCGCCGTGCACTGATGGTCATACCTGGTCTTGCAAAGACAGCGTGGAAAAAGCTGGCACACTCTTAGCCCACTTGATGCTCATAAAGAGGAGCCTGGCAGCCGATTCACACACAGACTCTGTGGCCACTTCATACAGATACATCGGGGTCCCATTCACTTCATGGGGGTACTGGGAGGGGAAGAGAGAGATATGCTTGGAAGTGAGGAATCCATAGCAGAGCAAGATGAGTCAAACTCATTCTCTAACTAAAGCAGGGGAGGGGATGAAAAGGAATCTGGATGTTCTTCTATTTCATGTACAGTTGCCATAGGTGGGTAAAAAATAATCATCTGTACCTACAGAGTTGGAGAAATGATGCACATTGCAAAGGTACATTTCTAGTCTACAGGGATCTCTCCCTTCTAAGAAGATGCCTGGCTTTTCTTTCCTCTGAATCAAATTTTGCTCGGGCTCAGCCCAGTGCCAGGCCTGGCTCCCAATTTCGACAAGAGCCACTTGCATTTGTGTAAATAAAAATAGATGTGAAAAAAGTATAAATTAATAGGCATCCCAAACACAAATATGCATATGAGTATTTTTAGAAAGGATTAGTATATTATGGAAATATTTCAATTAGACATCTTAATCATTCACAGAGCGTTCCCATTCATAACTGACAACATATTCATAACACTACTTTCCCAAGCTTATTATACACATCAAGGGTAAGAAAGCAATATTAAATATTGTGCATGTGTATGTGCCCAGGTGTTTGGCTTCCCCACAGTGTGAGGCTGCAGCTGGTCCTCCTCTGGGGGAGACCTAGGCCCTTCCCCCCTGGAGTGGGAGCCCCGGGCAGTGTCAGCTGAAGCTTGCAGGGCAGTCCTTAGGTGCCTCAGGCTTCAGCTCCTCTAGGAGGGGTTCAGTACAATCTTGGTATAAATCTGTGTGGCTCAGAAGGGAGTAAGGGGTGCATGTAAAATGAAGTCAGATTCTGTAAACCGCCCTAACAGGATTAGGATACTGTAGAATCTACCTTGTCTTGGGGACCCATGGCTTTGTCCGAGATAGCTGATCCCACAGACTTGCAATTCAAGGCCCTTTCTTCCAGTTGGAGCCAAATGCTTTATTATAGAACAAATGTCTGATAAGGTTAATTTTAAAAATAATAAAACAAACGTCTCTTCTTTTGGCCTCTGGGAAGCCTGAGGCTGCTCTGTGGCTTTCTATGACTCCACTCACTACCAAGCAGCCCAGTAGGTGTTTTCTAGCCAAGCCAGGTTTCTGGCTGCCACCCTAGAACCTGCTCAGAGGAGTTTCTGCAATGGGGTGAGTTTGGGAGTCTACCTTTGTAGTTAGTCACTCGAAGGTTGGCAGTCCCTAAACTGAAGTCTGAGCGCCAACAGCGTAGCTGGTGGGTAGGACGCCTAGCTGATTGCCGCCAAGTCTCTGCTTTTCCCCTGACCCCATCAAGCGCTGGACAACTGGGTGCACTTGCTCCTTGCCTCCGCGGCCAGCAAGGCCACTGACCTTGGGCGTGGGCTGAGCGAGGCTCACAAGGGTCTGCCTCTCCGGAGTGGCGGATACTGCAGCGAGCTCCAGGCCATGAGGCTCCAGCTGCGTGACTGTAGTGAAGAAGGCGGGGGCGGGCAGCGCCGCGGACGGGAAGTGCGCGGCCGCCCCATTGTCCTCCTTGTGTCCGCGGAAGTAGAGGGCCACCTGTTTGCGGATGGTGGAGGTTCGAGGTCCCCGCTCATGCTGCACGGCTGCAGAGACAAAGACACGGGCGCACGAGACCATTAGAGACCCCACCTCATGGCACGTCTGGGCAGGAGAGGTCACTGAAACGTCAAAATCGGGAAAGACCTGGAACCAGAGGGCGGAAGGCGCCCCGAGTGCATTTCAGTCTTGCCCCGGGTGCACCAGGGAGCTGAGGCCCAAAGCAGCCCGGGTCTACGGGGCCACAGGAGCGGTCCAGCATCGGCAAGACCAGGTCTGTCCTGGCTCCTGAAGGCCTCCTCCCTGCCCAGGGGTCACAGGGAGACCAGAGGCCCTCCGGGCTGCAGTAGCTGGCCTGCCTCGCCCACACAGGTTCTCCGCGCAGACGTTTGCAGCCTCCCTCCCCCCTGCCTACAAGCCTTTCCCCCAGAGGGGCTTCAGCCTCCTTCAAGGCCCTTGGCTAAACGGATCTGAACCCGGGCACACTGGGGAATAGGACGAGGGAGATCCTGTCTTCCAGTGTGCGGAGGAAGACCGGGGAGATGTGACAATTACCACCAACAGTTTAAACAAACAAATTTAATTCAAGTCAATCTTCCGCTGGCAGAGCCTGACAACTTGTCAATACACAAGTTCAACAGGTTGGAGTTGCCTCCTGCTTCCTGGGCGACCGAGAAGGCGCCCTCCCGGACAGGCGTAAGACCTCATAGCTACTGCCCAAGTTCAGGATCCGCCCAGGCGTGGGGGCGCCCATGCCGGGCGGCGACAAAAACACAGCTCGGTCTGTGCTCCATGACCAGGAAGCACTGTGAAACCCAGCGCGTGGGGGCCTTGGGGAGCCGGGTGTGGGACGCACCCCTGTGCAGTCACCTGCCTCTCCAGCCTCTTTTTTTCTGTAGAACCGAGAAAGGGCTTTGGAAAAGCCTAGAGCTTGCCCCACGGCCATACGGATGTTGGCATCTTTGAGAATTTGCAATTAAGTGTGAAATTTCACGTCTCTGCTCTCCTTCTTCAAACCCTCTTACTTCCTCTGAGGAGAATATAAAGACCGTGAGCTCCTTGGGGAGGCTGGCAGTCTCAGGGATGGCGACGAAGGGCTGCAAAGAGCCACGAGAGGAGAGATGCTGAGGGGGCAGAAAGTACCACCACCGCCCCACCCCAACTGCGCCTTCCTGAGGTGGTTTGGGGGCGCAAGGTTCTGATGCGATCAGGGGCCTAGCCCAGGGCATTTCAGTGGGGTCAGCTGGGGACTCCCGTAGAGGCCAGTCTCCAGCATCTGGCAAGAAGTATTATGCTGGAAGATGATTTACATGCATAGAATTGTCGTGTATTTTCTGTACATATAATTTACTTACTACTCAATCAACATTACAAAAATAAAGGGATGGACTGATTACCATCTTTGTTCATGTTGACTTCCAAACACTTCTTCAGCCGACACGCCCGGCATTGGTTTCTGTGTGTCTTGTCTACCGGGCAGCCTCCCTGGAACAGAGCACAGTGGCCACCAGCACCCTTAGGAGGGAACCAGAAGCCGGCGCCCCGCGGGAGTAATTGGACCGGACCCTGGTTGGCTCGGGAGCCCAGAGCGGGAGATGGGGCCGGTGACACGTGAAAGACTTGGAAACGAGCAGGGTCAGGTAGAAAAAGGGCTGGGATTTCCGGGACTGCCTCAAAAGGGCCCCCCTGAGACCCCTTTGGACTCGGTTAAGGAGGAAAAGGTCTTTCTCCTGACAGATCTGAGCACGGGGTTCGCCAGATCGCTAGGAAGCCGAAAGGGACCAGGCTTTTCAGGACCGAAGACAGCGACCTGACCCAGCGCTCTTCAAAGAGCAGGTTTTGGGTCAAATCCCAAGCCGCCTTTCCCTCCTGCCAAATGCTCTGAGCTTTCAGGTCTTGACTCTTTCTGCTGCGTGAGCCCATTCACCAGATAGACAAATCTCTCCCATTTATTTTCTCTCTTCTGATACTTCAATGTTACTTTTGTACTTTAAGCTATTTTTAACAACAACACATTGAGAAAACTTCCATCTTTAAAACTAGCACCATTATTTATGGAAACCCACGATTCACAAAAAGTCAACACGAGTCAGAGCGGCCAAGGCTTACACAAGGTGAGATGTGAGGTGGGAAAGAAGCCAAGATTCTGGGGGAATCTAGAAAAATCTAGATTTCACTGGTCAAACATGCCCAGGAAGATAATATTATGGGCTTTCTTACAAAATGATAATAGAGACTGATACTATTTAGCATGAGAACTGATAAAAAGGTAGTCAAATGTTCCAGAAATATTTATCTGTTATGAATAAGAAAATAATGCAATTTTCTGAAATAGTGTTGACAATTAAAAGAGAAAAGTTACACAGCTTATTTTGGGTTTTATATAGTGTCTGGTGTTATTGCTGAGGGAACATATAGGTAGACAATCATACGTGCACAAACTTTTTCTTCTTATTTAACAGCACTGGGGTTGGAACCCAAAGTCTCTTGTATGTCAGACAAGAGCTCTCCCACTAAGCTGTCTCTCCAGTCTGTACATAGGTAGCTTAAAATATGGTTTCATATTTATTAAAAATAGGGAAAAGCAAGGTATGGTGGTATGAGCCTGAAATTTTAGCACTTAGGAGACTGAGGCAGGAGGATCACAGGAAGTTTGAGGCCAGCTGGACTACATAATGAGTTCAAAGATAGCCTGAACTATATAGTGAGACCAGCCTCTAGCCTCTAATAAGTAAGTAAGTAAGTAAGTAAATAAATAAATAAATAGGCTCTGCAGAGTAAATCTGGGCCAAGTAAAAGAAGGAAAAGTATACTTTGGAAGAGAAGGCGAGCTACAGTGGGAGAGCACAGTAGCCGTAAGTATTTTATATGCCAAAAACATCAAAGAAGTTTGGTGCTTTCCTCTATTTGTATAAGTTATCATTGTTAACATTTGCAGTGAGAATGAACACAGTAAAAATATATGCATTTTAATTTTGTTTCTGAATCTCAAAAGTGCATATACTTTGAAGTAGAATGAGTATTTTTTTCTCTGAGATATTCCATAAGTAAAATCACCTACTGGGTTGCATGGATTTATATGATCACATTCCTTCAATTTAAAACATGTTGACTTGGCCAGGGATATAACTAAATGGTAGAGCATATGCATACATATTCAGCATGCAAAGAGGCCCTGAGTTCAATCCCCAGCAGGAAAACAAAGCAAAACAACAATGAAAAGGTTGACGTGTTTAAAATAAAAGTGAGGCAGGTGTTCATAAAGTGCCTAAATGTTTGGTTACTGTTAATGATCTATTGAAATATTATTTACCTAGTCTTAGAACAAAAGAGAGGAGGAAAATAACTTTTAGTTCTTGAGACAATTCCTCACTCCTCTTTGACCAGTATAATAGCTCAAAGTAAAGAGGTCTGAAGAACTTAATAGATGTAATCAAACATATTTTTGATTACGTTGGAATGGTATCTTCCAATAGTCTGATGAACAAATGCAAATGGCAGCCTCCGTTCTTTCTTAAGTGTGTCTTCAAATCAGATCAAATGTATATGGAGCATCAGAGAGGGACCAATGAATTCTCAACTCAGCTACCTTGTCCTCTAGAAGAGCACCAGGCATGATGATCTATCGTCATCCCTTTACAAGTACTTTGACTGCTATCAACATGTTTGGATTGATAGCACTTGCCTAGCATGCATGAGGCCCTGGGTTCCATTTCCAGACTGAGAAAAGCAAAACATAAAATAGAACACCTCACAGTGATTCCAACTCTATGGGAATCCTGGGGTTTTGTCCTATGTGTGTACATAACCTGACATCTTTATAGGATGCAGCTAGAAACTGATATTGAGCCAAGTACTCATTTAAATAGGTAATGCAGGGATGGAGAATTCAAAATAATTTCTAAGTACAAGTGTCTTTTTATATTTGCTGGCAGTGTAAATCCAAAAAGAGAAATCAGACTAATTCATTAGCACCGGATGCTGTATGTATGTGTTTATGTTTGTCATATGGATTAACTAGTGAAAGCTTTTTGTTATTTGGTTATCAAAAACAGGCTCCTGACTGATGGATGGATTGAAAGTGGAAGCTTTTGAACACAGGCTCTGTGTGCCTGGCTGAGGGGATAGCAGAGTGTGGGAGCAGGAGATCAATCTTTCAGGTTGAAGTCTACTGCTGAGGGAGAAACTGAGTCAGTCACTTCTGCTCACTCTGTCTGCGTGCTTTGGCTTATATTTCAGTGCACCTGCCTTTCAAAGACAGTCCTGTTTGTTCAAGAGTAGAACACAGTTCACCAGCACATTTTCTAAGCAGAGGAGGAAGAAGATGTGGAAAGGGAGGAGGGTCCCAGATGCACCCCCATTTGAACATTCTCTTCTGCCTTATTCTTCCCTTTTCGGACAAGGCCCAGATAGAGTCTCTGGGCTCTGAAGTTACACTATCCACTTGTAAAGCAGCTCCCTGCAGATCATAGCTTCTGTCTTCACTGGCTCACTTTAGAGTCTCAGCCACCTATTGCCATGACCTTGACTCTGTCCTTGTACCTGTTACTTCTGCCTTCTCTGGCAGTGGTCAGAAGAAGGAGCTTGGGCGCCACTTGGAATAGGGGTGGGATGACTACATAACATAGCTTGCTGCTAGGTTACTTGTGGCTTGGATTCTAAAGTTCTTCAGCTGCCCTAGGCTGGCTCTGGCTCCATAACCACCAGGTGTGGGCCCCACCCTGCAAATGTCAAAGACTTTCTAAAAAAGTGTAGGAAGGCTGGGGGACTTTAGACTTCTTGCTAATCTGTCCTCCCTTCTCTGATCCCTCCCTTCTAGAACCAAAGGGCTTCCCAGAGTTGAAGCAGGAAAGAGAGGAAAGCAAAGGAGAGCTCAGGGCCAGGCCTCTCCTCAAAGAGGCCTTGGCCCCTGGGAAGGGGGGTGGGCGCGCAGCCCTGGCTAAGGTACCTGATTTCCAGATTTGCAGACGTAGGTCCGATTCCTCCGGATGCTCCGCTTGAAAAATCCCGAGCAGCCGTCGCAAGCGTAGACCCCGTAGTGCTTCCCAGAGCTGCGGTCACCACATACTTTGCAGGGGATATCTAAAATGCGGCCTGAACAGGCAAGAAAGACAGGGAAGGGGGAAGGGGCGAGGGCGGAGAAGAGGGAGGAGGAAAGGGGAGAGGGAGAGGGATGCTAAGCAATCTGACCTCTGAAAGGATTAGCATCGAAGCTGCGGTAAAAGCAAATAATGAACTGATTTTATAGCCAAACTTTTTTTCCTTGAGCAAGTGTCAGTTTCCTACAATGAGCATTATTCATGCACCGCTACATGTATTTGGGTCTCCTCTAATCGCTGAGACCCATTTTGGCATAAAAGATTACTGCAGGCCTGGGCGGCAGCACAGCTCGCCACTGCCTTTCTGCTCCTCGGAAAGTTTGGCCGCCTCCCTCCTCAGCTCTTGCATTTAACACAGAAAGTTGTTAGTGAGCCGACAAGGAGACAAACTTGAAATGTAAAAGGGAAAAGAAGAAAAACAAACACGGCTGGAACCTGGGATGGCAGCTGGAAGGCAATCGAGTTTTCTCGGAGCTCGGCCCGGGCGGTTGTTATTATTAGGATTATTATTGTGATGCTAATAGTCGGATTATTAATGATAATAAGGATAGTGATAATTGCCCAACTTTTTCTTTACCTGTTTAAAGAATGCTTGACGGATTGCTTTGGAGAAATTATTTCTTTGAGGAAAAATTTTTCTCTGCAAAGTGCCGCTGGTTTGGGCAGGTGGAAGACAGTGACCAGACTTTGTCATCACCCCCAGCTTGGAGGGGGACAGCCACCCCTGATTTCCATACCCCAAACCCTTCTCCCGGAAACCCTAGCCTTGTCTTGCTTCTGTGTAGTCTTCCTTCAGGTTTTCCCGCCTGGTGGGAGCTGATTTTTTTTTTTTTAAGACTTTAATTTCTCTAGATTTTTTCCACTCATCCCACTGGATTCAGGTTCAAGAAACCTTTCTTGGGAGTCCCCGGAAGCCTGGAGGGTAGTGGGGGAGAGGGAATTATCCAGAAATTGTGTGTGTGAGGGGGGTGTTCCTCTGAGGTTCAAGGGTCCAAAAACTACCTGAAGCGATTTAGGGATTTAGAGAGTCTTTTTAACCCAAAACCAAAGAGAACATTTAAAAAGAGAACATTTAACAGCAAATCAATTAATAATGATGAACTTACTAATACTTGATTTCCCTATCTCTGTTTGACCAGAGACTTCTCAACTCAGCCCAGGCGGCCTCACGCCTGGCTGAAACTCGAACGCTGCTCCGAGAGAGCTTTTCGGCTGTGGTGCAGAGAGCTGGAAAGGGCAGCTGAGGCGGTGAGGGCGGCCCCGGGGCTCTTGAATGCAAACGTGCATCCAGGTTCCGAGGCTTCGGGAGGCCCGCACCCGAGTCCAGTCCCGGCTCAGGTGGAGGAGAGCGCGGAGTTGACTGGCGCGCGTAGGGGGGCTGGTAACGACCAGGCTCAGCCCGGGTAATTACAACCCCGCCGCGGCACCTGCCTATAGAACCATCAGTGACCCGTCAAAAAGAGTAGCATGGGAATTCGGAAGGCGACAATGGCCGGCGGGGGAGGCGCTCGGTGCAGCGGCCACCGCCTTGGCAACCCCTCTCCCGCAGGGCGAGAAGGGAGGTTTGCTAGGGGAGGGAGGAGGGGGGCCAGAGAGAGCCAAGTGAGGCCACCGCGGGTCTCGTCCTCCAGCCCCTGTCCCTAGGAGGGCTCCCAGCCACTCCAAAGCTGGGCTCTGGAGCTCTGCTGCGCCGCACTCCCTCTGGAAGCAGAGAACTTGGTTTCCATGTTTTGTAAACCATTCTCTTCTGCAAATGCACGCGCTCTGGGCGCGCTGGGGCCCTTGCTTGGGGCTCATTAGTGCTGTCAGCCTAGCTGTCTTCTTCCTGAAGGCAATGTTGATGCCAAGATGCGTGCACAGGAGGAGCAGCGGAGGCATCTCTCCCTGCTTCCCTTCCGGACAGGAGGCCAAGGACACAGATCTCCGGAAAACCCATCGGCGCGGGAGGGAAGACCAGTACCAGGCTGCTGACCTTCCTTGGCTCCCTGGGCATGGACCCAGGGATGTGCACCCCTTGGGCAGCCAAAGCCACAGGTTGGCTCTTTGCTCAGGGCAAATCTCAGAGCTGAGGTCCCTGGGCAGATTAGAGACACGGAATAGGGCTGGGGCAGAGCACAGGAGGGACACGAAAATTCCCTCTGCACCTTGGCCTCTGCCACCCAGCCACGTTAAGGTGACTTCGGGTCACAAGACAAGCTGGTTGCAAAGCTCTTCTCATTTAGCAAGCAGAGCGAGCTCGGATGTGAGACAAGCCGGAGGTTCCCGAGGCTGGGAAACCGTTCTTAACTTCCCTCATCAGGGGGTCCCCTTGGGTCTTTTTGTGTGTCATAATTGCCTAAAGATATATGGCAGCTTCGATTACTGTAATTACCATCAGAGGCTGTTGAAAGAAGTTAGTCTGGGCTGCAGGGGTGACTGGCCAGGGTCTTGTTACCACCCAAGCAGGGCTCTGAGTGACATCGCTCTGCCCTCCAGCCGCTGGAAGCCCAAGGAGGTGGGAGATGAAGTCGCTGCCTGGCCCCATCCTGACCCGGATCGCTGTACACTGAACCCCTCTGCTGCCCTCGAATGGAGGGCTGCAGGTTTTGGGTGGCTGCAGCTGGGGTCAAAGGGCTCTTAGATGCAGCAGTACTTTGGGTGGGGGCTGTGGCCTTTTGGGCCTGAGCAACCTTAGCAGCGGTGTCCAACTTGAGCTGGGGCTTGGAGTTTGCTAAGCAAACAAGACTGGCAAATTTGGAAACTCTGAAGTCTCCTTGCTGGGCCCAATCTGCACCCCTAAAGTAGCCTCCTGCGCCCCAGCCCACAGAGTAAGGGTGCAGCCCTAAGCCAGCTGGCATTCATGCGTGCCCCTTCCCTTGCCTCTAAGGCCTCACCTTCCCAGCTCCCAAGGTGACGTGTACCACTAAGGCAAAAGAACCCGGGGAGGAGGTGGAGGCCCATCCTCGTGCAAGAGAGCTAGGAGACCTGCCCAGGCCCAAGGGCTAGGTTTTGGCACTGGATACTTGGAATGCAGCAGCAAAAGCCTCCTTTTGCACCTCCTGAGAAGGACACTCACTCCACGAACACGGGTGACAGAAAGCAAGTCCCCCTCACTTGCTCCAGATCAAACAGCTAAGGCCACTGTAGGCCACAGGCTGGCAGGAAATACAGGTCCTGCCAGGGTGGGCCGTGCGTTGGCACTATGGTTAAGGTCCTCCTCTCTCTCTAGCTTAGTTCTAAACATTTTTTCTTTCTCTTTTGATTCGTGTTCACTTTGCTCCAATGTTAAAACGCCAGCATCCAAACCAAAACAAACGGATAAAATGAAAACACAGCCTACCTCTTGTGGGAGTGGGAGGTGGGGTCGGGAATTGCATCTCTTTGAAATAAGACTTCATTATCAGTCCTCAGAAGTATCTTGGACTCTCCCAACTTTCTAGGGGACAATGAGGGCGAGCGAGGGGGGAGGGGGCAGGAAGGAACACGCCGAGCACCAAAAATGCTATAGTCGAAAACAACACAAGCGGTGGGAGAGCTCCGGGACTTGCGGACTGAGGCAGGGGCCAGCACCTCCCAGGCACGGATCGTGGAATCTGCAGCCGAAGCCCCACATTAGGCGGGAACTGAGAAATTCGAGGACCGGGCCGCGCCTTCCCAAGGCCAATGCAGGCAGGCCTGAATATTCCCAGGTTCCACAGGGACTGTGCTCCCAAATGCCATCACATAGAACACTGGTAGCTCCGCACTCCTGGTGTGGGGTGGGATGAGGTCAGGCGTGCTCGGCATTTTGCGGATGAGCCAGAGGCTGAGAAAGTTGGAGGAAGGAAAGAAGAGCGTGGAGAGAGCAGGCCGAGCACTCCTGCCTCTGCAAAGCTGCGACTCGAAAAGTCTTTGGGATTAGGGATTTGGTTCTCTTTGCTAGAGTGGTTCGCCATACTTTAAATTCCCCAGTTATGACCTACGCGGATTTAGGATTAAGAAAAATGTGACTTTTAAATTGTTTCTGCTTCCTAGTTTGCAGGATTATTTGAAATAGCTAGAAACGGGGTGCAAAGCATTCCATTCAAAATCCGCTTTGCACAGAGTTGCTTTTGCGCGCTGCAGCTCCGAGTTCTGAGCGGGTGTGTTATTGTGCCGCAGGCTGAAGCGCTGCCGAGTTCCCATCCCCGTCGTATCCCTCTCATCTCCAGCACCTAGCGACTAAATGGAAGCAACTTGCTGGACGAGTGGTTGCGTGAGTCACAACCTACCCGTCTCACAGAGAGAAGGGGGAAATCGAAAAATTCAGAAGCAACGAAATTGCCCTTTTCTCTCTACCAAGTGCTCCAACTCGCGGTCCACAAGGGCTGGGCCAAAGGGCACGCGCCCGTTGGGGTCCCTTTCTGGGGCTCGGAGCTGAGTGCTCCGGGCAGGACCTCCCAGGCCTCCCCGCCAGATCGCCCGCCCCAGGTAGCGCGCCTGGACCCCGGTGGCCTGAGAGGTACCCACTTGTTGATCCGGCCGGCTTGCTCATGCTGGCGGTCCCAGGACGAAGCGGCTGGAGGGCACTGCCCAAGTCCCGGCCGGCAGCGCCTGCCTCGCTGCCGGGCGCTGCAGCTCGCCAGCAGCCCTCCAGCCTGCGAGGCTCCCGGGCTGGGCAGGTGGGTATCGCTTGCGCGCGGCGCTGTTCTCTGGCCGCTCAAAATTCGTTCCACAGTGGAAATTTAAGCATCCTTAAGTTTATTCCCGGCTCTTGCAAAACTGCAGCTGCTGGGAATGCTGCTCGATATGAACACACAGATGCACAGACAGATGGAGGAATGGTCAGGCAGGCTGAAGAAGAAGGGAGGACAACACGAGGGAGGAACTGAAGGACAGAGACGGACGGAGACAGAAAAATGGCTTTCCTATGGTGCAAAAAAGGCAAAAGCTCTCTCTTTCCCCATTCCTGCACTCGGTCTTCAGTCTCTCCTTCTACACAGGCATGCAGAGTGTTGGCAAATCTCTACAGACCGCTCGCTGGTTTAAGGATGAAACATAGAACCGCAGTCTCAGAGGCAGATGGGCTCCGAGCTGCCGGAACGCAAGAGAGGAGTGGGAAAACTAGATTGCTAGGAAATCTCCAGAGGAAAGCGGCGGCCGGGTCCGGGTTTCCGGGGAGAGCCGCGCACGCAGCGGCAAAGGGTCCCCGAAGTTCATTACCCCGTGACTTTGTGCCTGTCGCTGCGGGCTGGGTCCCCTGTAATATCTCCAGAAGCTCTCTGACAGGCAGCCGCTGGGAGGGGAATAGGGCGTCCCTGGCCCACTTAGCTTTTCCCCCAACTCCTGGCGGGGTCTGACGTCAGCCGTGTGCGGGGAGGAGATGGGAAGAGGGAGGGGGTTAAATGCTAATGATATTAATGAACCTCCCAGCGGCTCCCAGAGAAAATGCAGGCGCTTTTGGAGCTGAGGAGTTAAGAGTGTGGATACGGGACTCTGCATGCGTGATGGTGAGGACGGCGCTGCTCTTGTAATAAAAATGAATTATTCTATTTAATGGCAAGGGAGAAGGGGAGGGGTTATGGGCTTTCTCAAAACGTTTTCCCCCCTCTCTCCAGGAGTGCCAGACAGATAGATTCCTGGAAGAATTGGGGTGGCTGTGTTTGTGGGTGATTCTGCACGCCCGACGTGACGGTGTGAGTTGGTTCATTCTTGGTCCCGTGCCCCTTCTGTTGGGTAAAACTTGGATCTGACCCGAGGTGAGTAATTTATTCATTTTGCAACTATCTATGCAAAGTCAGAGCAGAGGACGCTGTGCATGGACCCGGGGCCTGGGAGACGTCTTCTGGAGCCTCCGCTTCCGCCAGCCTTCGCGCGGTGGGTTTGGGCATCAACCGCGGCGAGGGCGACTCCAACTTCTTCGAGCAGAGCCTGCCGCGCCAAAGCTGAGAGAGGCGCCCCTAGCCTCCGCTAGCAGCTCGGGAGCGACAGAGCTTTCCCTCCGCTGCTTGTCCCGGCGGTGTCTCTGGATCGCCCCCTCCAGGCCCAGGGGTTTGCAGAACGCCCCTCGTCCCGCTCCTCCGCTTGCTTCCCGCAGTTCCGAGGTCTCTGGCGCCCGGGTCCCGACGCGTCCCCCCTCCCGGGGAGCGCACACGGACCGAGCGGCGATCTCCGATAATCTCCGATCTCGGAGAGATTAATTCTATTTAAACTCTCTCGGCAGCTTGAACTTGTGGAACAAGAGCTTGCCAGCCTCTCCTTGGGGCGTGGGCCTGGCCAGGGGTCAGGGGTCAGCGTCCCCCTCCTCACTGCCTTCGGAGGGAGGGATTCAGCCGGCCCGCCCCGGCCCGACGCTCCCTCCGGACTCTGCAGCAACGCCGGCTTCAAGCGAGTCCCGAGTCCGCCTCCAGCCCTCGGGGAGCGCAGGAGCTCCTCTGCGCCGAGTCCCGGGGTGCGCGGGCGGTGGACGCCGCAGCACGTGACCAACCACAACTTTCAAGCGGCCTCGGCCGGGCCAGAGCCTCGGGAGGAGCGTGCCACGGACACCAGAGCCCGCGCTGCGGGGCCGCGCAGCCATAGGCGGGAGCTGGGTTACCCGGTACCAGATTTCCCGCCCCTCTTGGTGTTTGGAATCGGGACGAGTTCATGGCATTGTGGGGGAAAGCCGTATTTAGGAGGCGAGGTGAGAAGTCAACCTTTTTTTTTTGACAGTTAAGTTGGGTAGAACTGTGCTCTCCCTACTCCATTATACAAATTAGAACTCTGCTCCCAAAGAGGGAAGGGATTTCCATTTTAGGTTTGAAACACATTAAAATGCCTGTCTCCGTTTGGAATCCTCGGGTCCTGGCTCCCGCCAGAAATCCACTGGCTTCTACCATCGACGCCGCCACAACGGTTTCTGATGCGAAGGCGGAAGGGGGCGCTTGGTTAAGAACAAAGAACTTAGAGGAGTCGAACTAATTTGTGTGGGCCGAATTTGAAGGCAATGGTGGGGGCACTAGACCCGGGCTTGTCTCCAGGGAGAGGCTTAAGGGTGTATGTCCAGGAGGACGAGGACCTGTTTTGCAGATACTGGGCTTGGCGTTAGGAGGATCGTGGCCTCCTGGGTTGCAAAATACCCGCGTCTCCATCTCCAGCATCACCATGCTGCCCGATTTGTAGGCACCAAAACCGAAAAATACTCCCAAGACTCATGACATCGTCTCAGACTCAAAATTGGAATGCTCACTCTCCTGTCACCAGCCTGTAATCAAGCAGGGAGTCAAGAAGCCCAGTGAAAACGCACGCACGCACGCACGCGCGCACATGCACACAGAGCAATCCAGCCCTGGCAAAAGGCACAAGGCCTGCGCACACACAGCCGTACTATATGCGTCCTGAGTTCTGAGCGCCCGGCTGTAATTATCCCAGCGCTTTGCATAATTCACAATGCAGTTCTGAAATCGTAGTGATGACTTCCTGGCACGGTTGGTTCGTGGTAACAGCGGCAACAAGCTCCAGGATAGGCGGGAGGGACTGGGGCCCTGTGGCCTACCAGCTCCCAGAGAAGCCTGATGCTTGAGTCGGTCTATCCTCATGCCAAGCTGCTGAGGCTACAGGGACCTTGGCTCTGAGCTGTGGAAACTCGGTGCCCTCTTGGCACTGCTCAAAGAAGACAGGCTCTGCCAGACAAGGACTGTGACTCTTCCTCTTCCTGCCCATAGCCTCAGAATGCTGCCAGTCCCGTTAATTTGGGGGGAATGAAAGCTAACTACTGGCAGCAAGGAGTTCAGAATGTGAACTTTGTCTCAACTACCTGAAGCTATGTAAATCAGACCAGTGACCAGACCTCTGTGAGCTCCTGGTGATAAATTTCAAAGATTTTTCTGATCAACTCAGAAATACCTCTTAACATACACAAGACGTTAAGCGACAAGAATAAGTTTTTAGCTTTGAGAGAGACATCACACGCCAGAGGTCTAGTACCCTTCTGATCAGGTGCAGACACAATTATTCACTTCCTCTACTGTCTCAACTACAACCAGAGTCTCAAATGCGGAGGAGGGTATCTTTGCTGAAAGGATGTTTACATTTTGGCCCATGAGGTAAGAAGTAAGACTAGGAGAAGGGCCACAGGATAGAGGGGTCCTTCTGTTCACCCTTCAACCCATCTCACCCATCAGATACTGAGCACGCAGCATACGGCCAGCTCCAGGACTATAGGAGGTTAATGGCGTAACCTTTCCTACAAGGAACCTGCCTGGGAGCAGACACATCAGGTGATGAGTGTTTAAAGTTTTAAAGGTAGGGTCTTACTATGTAGTTTAGGGATCCTTGAGCTTACTATGTAGTTAGAGTGATCCTCCTGTGTCAGCCTCCTGAGTGATGGGATTACATATGAGCAGCACCATACCCAGCCGGCTAGGATTGGAGAAATAGCTCAATGGCAGAATACTTGCCCAGCATGCACCAAGATCCAGGCTCAATTTTCAGTACTGCAGAAGGGAGAGTAGAATCTTGTTAACTAGGTTGCATGAGAGAGGCAGGGGTAGAGAGCACCCATTTAGGCATCAGACCATCTGGGTTTGACCATCAGACCATCTGGGTTTGATCATTAGCTCTGCTATTCAATGGTTTCTCTAAAAACGGTGCTATTTTTTTCCATTTATGGTCTCTCCTACTAAGTTGAAAAATCCAAGGAGAGGAAGGTCTTTCCCATCACGAAGCAGGTCTGTTGAAGCTGGTGTGGAGCTCCTGTCCCCAATCAGTGATCAAACACCCTCAAAGGCCTTTCCACTTCTTAAAATTCATTCCTCAAAAATGCCTTTTTACCTCAAACAATTGAGATACTCAGACCCAGGACATGGCTAGAGAAATCTACCAGCTGAACATGGCTGAGAATTAATGCTCAGTGTACAAGACACTCTGACACAAGGTTTTGCTCATTTATGAAGAAGCTGATTTTCATTAGCTTCCAAGCTTTCCATTGCTTGCACAAGGGCTAGTGAGCAGGGGGTGGTCTTTAGTATGTAGTGTTGCTCAGTAGGGCTTGCTAAGTGACAGAATGCAAGTGCTGCTGCATGTGGACTTCCTTACCAGTTATTCAGCTCCCATCTAGCTAAGAAAGAAACACTCAGAACAATCCAGAAAAAAAGACTCAGATCCTCTAGGGGCTGTGGGTGCCAAGTTTCAGAGTTTTTCCTTGACACATTTCAGAATTGTATAGCCAAGAACCATCTGTTACTTCTTGTGATAGGAAGAAGAACTCAGCTAGCAGCAGCAGAAAGATAATTCTCTGTGTGAGAGGTTCTTCCCACCTGAATGAACAGCACATCAAGATCTGCATTTATTCAGCCTTCATTGGACAGAATAACTTTGGCTGGGATCAGCTGAGTTTCCACAGTCCCCTAACACCTTCATTTTCATCTTAGGATCACTCTAACTAATTAATAAAGATTAATTAAGCAGAAAGGATTTTCTCAGATCCCCGCCTGGCACAGTGATGTCTTACAGGTAGTGGAAAGAACAATACCTTGCTTGGTGGGGGTCCTGTTAAAACTGGGAGTGCCTTTACTCAGCTGGCAATGGGTTGGAAGGGAGCAGTGACAGATGTCTGGGTCCCCAAACCTTGGGTAGCAGTGCAGGTCCCTTTGGACTTCTAAAACCAAGACTGACTAGAGAAACAAGACAGACTGTCTCTGGGGAGATTGGCTGCCCAGCCCTCTGGCTCCTAGAAAGTGTGGTCGTCACACTTTGACTTGGTTGTTAAAAAGCCCAGTATCCTAGAGAACACACATCAGAAAGAACCATAATATTCGTTAACTCAATCATTTTATAAACAAAGAAACTGAGACCCTCTGCAACAGTTTGTTCTTGGTCACTCAACTAGAAATAGAGACCACCCTAGCACCCAAGCCTTTCCATACTTAGTCCAAATGCTTTGAAATACTCACTTCACTGCATTGGTCCATCTCTCATTTCCTAGAAAGGCTCCTAGAAACTCCAACTAAGGCAATTTTACTCATTTGTGAAACAATCAGAATTAACAGCAGTATTTTGTGAATCTTGAAGCAGTAGTTCAGTACTTCTGCAACTACAGCCTCCATTACTTCATAGCATTATCTTCAAATTCCAGTTCTCCCAAGTAACTTACAATTTGCTATGTTCCAGAGAGAGAAAGACTGGGAGGTCTCTTTCTGTTTTGCAGAAGGGATGATGAGATCTACAAAAGAAATACTTAGAGACACTATGCATTGATGTTGAGAAAAAGTCAACGGTTAGGCTGAGCAGTTAATCAATTAATTTGGTCAGTATGGAGTGAAGATCTGGGCCTTTGAGTTATTAGGAACACCCTTGCCTTCTCTCAACAGCAGGTTCAGACCTGCTTTATACAGATTAGTGCTTCAACAGCAGGGGGAAGTATTGTTATGTAAAACTGGGTAGCCCCGTAAAAATGTGGCCAATAAGTTTGAGAACAGGCTGCAATTCTTTATTATGTGAATAAATATATCGGGACCACATATTTGATCTCCACCAATGCACTGAAAAGCATCACATGTTCTACTGCGCTTTGTTTCCAGTGGGTCTAGTTCACACAGTACTCTGTTGTCCTGTTCTAGTAAGTAATTTCGAAATTCGCATCACTTACAAAGATGCTGAGTGGCTATTTAGGGAAGTCTGCTTCAAAAAAAAAAAAAAAAAAAAAAAAAATCTCTCCAAAACAAAACAAACCTCCTCCCTCTCTTTTCCCTCCCCCAAACCCCACATGCTTTGTGCAAGGAGTCAACCAGTGGGATTCACAGGAGGTCCCCAAGTCAAACGCTGCAGCTGCGTTTTAAAAAAGGGTTGGCTAAACTACAGCCGTTAATAACATCTGTATCTATGCATGCTAAGATGATGATAGGGGTAATCAGATCTCATGCTTCAGGGCATAAGATGATTGCCTGCTGGGAGCAGAGGATTTGGCCTTTCAGGTACGGGAGTGCACAGTTTGGGAGCTAGGTTGCAGACGCTTCTCTGCCAGCCTCTAAAAATTTCAGGTGTGACCGACAGCAATTCGGGGTAGGTGAAACAGTGATTTGAAGTCTAACACTTCAGTCAGGTTCAGGTATTAAATAGTGAGATTTTTGCAACACCCATTTACACCTTATATAATCTCTCTCTCTCTCTCTCTCTCTCTCTCTCTCTCTCTCTCTCTTTGATATAGATCTTAAAAGGCCTTTATTTGAAGGTTGAAGTTTTTTGATATATTTGATATATACTCTGACCATCTTTAGTGTCCAATGGATGCTTAATACTATAAGTAGTGCAGGCCATTCAACATTAGTCCATAATTTTATGATTAACTAAAAATAACACACAA
>PVKN010006997.1:0-27441 GCA_004027915.1 Capromys pilorides
AAAGAGCATAAACATAATTAGAAATGCTGTTAGGAGTAGCTTAAAACAGATTTCTTAATTTGAAAACAAAGATAATGAGAAGAAATGAGACAGGAAAGGTGATCCAGATTGGCCACATGGATGCATTTAAAAGTACGATTTCCTGCAAATTAGCAAGAGGCAGAGAAGGAGATTTCGCGATGGTGCCTCAGAGGTCCAGCGCCTCACTCTTCGCGGGAGCTGGAGTTTGAGGCCGCTGAGCTGCGGGCCAGCAGCACCATCTAGAGGTGTGTGGCGATCCTGCACGCAGAGGAAACCAAGGGGAGCCCACCTCTATTACTTTAGCAACAGCAAAAACATGACTTCGTCTTTCAGCACGTAACCCTTCAGAAGGCCTCTGAAGGGATTGCTCCCCATCGCCATTAAGCAATGACTGCAGAGTTCATTACTGGGAGCATTCAAGGCTTCCCTTCAGAAGCTGGAGCTTACCTCCATGACTTCCCTACCGAGAGGAGACCTGCTGCCTTTCAAATCCGTTAATTCATTCCACACATTTTACTGGATTCCTGCCATGCCTCAGGCTTTGTGCCAGGCGCTAAGGGACACAGACAAGAATATATTACTGGAAATCCCTCCATCCTCCCCTGCCCACATACACGTAACCGCATGTATAAAAGTTCTTCTGTCTCACCTTTTAAACATTTTCTAGGTGGTGGGAACAGAAATATTTCAAAGCAGCCACTACATTTCAAAAACACATGTTCTGTGCAAAAACCATCAGGGTAGTTGAAGCGATATCATGGGTTCAAATAAGTCGAATATCACGGAGGGTTACAGGATCTCAGAACAGTCGTCATCCATCGGCAGTGAGCTTAGGGACGACGCAGTGTGCTTTTCCCTATAATGCAGAATCTCAGGCCCAAGATCCACATATTCTAGGATTACACAAATACGTTATCGCCTGCATCACGTAGTACATTTTAATACATTTATTGTGTTCATGAGAGACGAGAGCTTCCAATGGGGAGAAATGTTCAAATTGGGAGTAAATAAAGCATTCTAGGTTCATGCATTAGAAATGCCTGGCTGTCAGTTCTTTCCTTTTTTTGGTTTCTTTGTATTTAATTTTTTGACCAGGTAATATACAAGAAGCACACACATGCTACATCTCAGGAGTGTTAAGTGTTTGGAAAGGCAATCCTTTAGCTAACATGAAAGGCATGAGACTTAATTATTACAACTTAATCAAGGCTACATATTAGAATCAGTTTTTAAGAACATTTTGTTAAAATATAGACCTCTCTATGTTCATGAATATGCACATTTTCTAGGGTTCTTTTACATGAAGTACTTCATATGAGAGTACTCATTTAGTGAGATCCTTGTTAAATTTAACTAGGAATCCGTGATACGACAAACTAGCAACTCTGAGGCTGGGTAGCTGCAAAGAAGCTGAAAATCAGAAATTTGAATGGATTTCAATACCTAATTCTACCCCAAACATAGGCAAATTAGAGCGGGATAAAATTCTTTCTAGTTAAAGGCAATTTAGCTCTTATTCTTGTGCAGTTCAGCAGTACTGAAAGATGCCGAGTTATTAATATGAGAGATTTCACAAAAGCCAGAGCCATCTGAACAAGCTCTTATAACATCGTTGGCAATAAATACTTTCTTATGCCTCATCCTCTCCATTCGTTGTCTTTATCCTCCTGGAACATGACCTTATTATATCTCACTTGGACTATTGAAATAGTGTAGTTAGCAATCACCTTTATGTTCTCGTAACCCAAAGTCACCAAATTTTCCCCTATGTCCCCACCATGGAGCTCTTGCTTAAGTATCCATATGACTATGGCATCTGAATAACATCTTCCAGCCTTTCTATACTGATGCACAGAGCTCAAATTTGTAACAGTCCCTGGAGGTGTAGGCTCATACCCCTCACAAATCTTACTTTATACTTGGGTTCATAATATGATGATAACAATTCTTTCACATTCTTCCAACTTTTTTGTGATCCTTTCTCCTGCTAGATTGCAATATGTGATCATTATGTGAGAATGCAACATAACCATTACATGCCCGTGGGATGCTTTTCTCAACACCCTAGGCTCTGTAGTGTGGCTTTTCTTTTCCTTTTTTCCAAGACCCTTCATATTCTCCTCTCATAACAGCCTTGTATATTAGAAGATCCCTTATAACATTAAAAATCACAGAGTTTGTAATTCCTAACTGTTACTATCATTGTGTGAGCTCCTAAGAAGTAGAGGATAAATTAATTTTATATTGTCTAATTATAATCTCAGTAATTACTTGTTAAATGTGTTCATGAGTGTTCCCATTTAACTTTGTTTACCAGAGCACTTAAAACCCTCAAATAATTGAGGTGATTTTCTAAAGGGGCAAAATCATGAGTCAAATAATTGGACCTGTGTGTTTTACTTATAATTATTTTTTTAAAGTGAGTTTCAGAAACAGAAATTCAGATTTAAATAAAAGAAAGAGGCCAGATTGATGCTTCTAGGCTTTCAGAAGGCTGAAGCTAGAGGGTGGGGTGTTCAAGGCTGTGATAGACAACATAACAAGACTTGAAAAGAAGAAAAAATGACAGAACAGAAAGAGAAAGAGAGAGAGAGAGAGAGAGAGAGAGAGAGAGAGAGAGAAAGGTATCAGGATGATGCTGAAATGGGAATACATAGATTAAACTTTAGTGTTTCCCTACTACAAATGCATGAAAATGTTGTGTACCTAACACTGTTATCTCTTTCTTATTTTGAAAAACAAATAAATCTAATTAAAGAAAAGTTTATATTTCTATTTTTACTGGCACAACTTAAGCCTGCAAAGAAGTGCATGTCTTTAATGTCATTAATGTTCAACTGACAGAATGACTTAATGCCTTCAGTGACCAAGGCCAGCCTAAAAGTTGTTGTCACCACTTCCAATCATCTTGAGAGAAAGCAGTGACCCCATTTCAAATGGAACTTAGTAAGTCTGTAGGCAATTTTTGTATGGAAGGTCAGGAAATCCCATCACCCAATATCAATAAGAGCATAAAGTCATAAAGTTGAATACAAGATTTCATGTTGTCTTCTTTGTGGGACTGGAATAGAACAAATTAGTGGAAATATTCCCACTCATTTCTTTAAAAATAATGGCTTAAATACGATAGAAATGTGTACTTTATATTTTCCAGATTCTGGTCAGCTATGCATTTGAAGCAAGTGCTGTTTGATGTTTCCTCCCCTTGCTCTTGCCCTCCCAAACTTCATCTGTCAAGACACTGTCACACTTCTTAATGTTTATCTTCTCTTTCCTTGCTTCCAGGAATTTTTGTGTAATGTGTTCGATGTGTCTAAAAATTTCCCAATCCTTCTTTTGCTTTCGAGATTATGACAGTGGGATGAAAATTAAGACAGTTTTAAGGATTACAGGAATATCATGACTATGTGGCGAATTAATAGATAGCAATCTACCAGACATAATAACTTCCATCCCAGACCACCAGAGAGATACCTATAAATCTTTAGGTCTCAGTCATCTCCTGACTTAACTTAAATCTCACCCTTTTCTCACTTGCCTAAAGATAAACAAAGGTGGAAAATTGTTATACGTTAGTCTGTCGGGATGTTGCCCACCATAATCTCAACTTTGCTAGCTTATTAAATAGGTGTTTTTCTAGCCTTAGCAATGTGACTTCCATCCATTGAGCCTCTGCAAGTGAAGGGGATTTGGATTTATTAACACTTTTTGAATACATTATATTATGGAAAATAATATTATATTATGGTATGACTGTGTATAACAGAATGAGATCATAAGGAAAGAAATGAAACCAGACAATAGTGAAGGCTGACCTGTGACAAGAATGTACTTCCTTAGAAACAAACCACGATTCCATGAAAACGTTTAGCTATAGAATTCCCATGGCCCAATAGTCTATGAAAAGTTCATCTCTCAATTGTATCAAATGTGGCTGTCCTATTAACATGTTTTGAAACTGTCTCAATGTTAATTCTTATTAAAAGTAATGAAAACAATCAAGAAACAAGTTCCATCTCTGAGTCCCTGACGCTTTCAGGACATAGTCTAGATTCAAATCATAACACCCCACCCCAGGCCCAAAAGACTATGTGTATCTCTTTTCGCAAAATGCATTCAGTCCATTTCCAAGAGTCACCAAGTTTAACAGTCTCACCAGTGTTCAAAAATCTATGTCCAAAGTTTCCTCTGAGACTAAAGGAAAACTCTTAGCAGTGAGCACGTGTGAAAATCAAATAGAAAGTTAAACACCGCTGATATCAAACAGCATAGGATAAACACTCCCATCCAAGAGGGAGAATGAGGGGGGTCGAATGGAACAGAACCCAATTAAGACCCAATTCTAACAGAACAAATATTAAATCCTGTAGCTCTGAGGCAGGAGCTTAGGGTATAGCCAACCAGCTGTGTAAGTGGGCATGATCTGTCAATCATGGGGATCCAAGCAACATGTGCAGAAATCAGTTCCCAAGCTTGCATATTGGAGCAAAAAGAAACTGCTATCTTTAATTCTCTTGGCAAGAAATGAAGCAGGATTTTTATATTAATGTCTAGATAGTAGGAGTAAAAAATGGGTGATGGGTATAAAAGACATTGGCCATTAACACCTCATGGCCTCAGTGAGTTCTCTCCTCTTTTCCTGCCTCAACAGCCTTGCACTGTTGCATTAGAACATACTGCATTTCCCACCTTTAGTAAATGCAAAACCTTACTACCATTTTTCAAGTGTCTTCTACAATTCTTTATCCACCTCCCTAATAACCTGAAAAGAACATGAAAAGAGTGCACTGAATCCTTGAACTTAGCAAAGCTCTATGTCTATAACTGATCGCTATTTGTGCCAAGATGTGACCTTTAAGGGACTTGGACACCACTACTACTATGACATTGCGGGAAGCAGCCTTGATGGCTTTTCTCTTGATATGACTTTGCTCACTTCCTGTGGCTTTCCAAAAATGTTCTACTTTCCTGGGATTTCCAATGCACTCTCAACATTACTCTCTTAACTTTCCTCACTGCCTTTTTAGGTGCACACTGCCTGGTCCTTTGTTTCTTCTTCTAACATCCATGTAGTAGCATCCTTGGATCCAGAACTGTTGACCACTGGCTATAAAACCAGTAGAACATTGATATCAGTCTGTGTCAACATTTCAAGGAGTAGAAAAATCCTCTCAGATCACAGATGAATAATCCTGTCAGACCTTGGATGAGCACTGTGTGAGGAATCCCAGGGAACTAAAGCTTTAGGCAGCTTTTCTGGAGATAAGTACGCTGAAACTCTTTAATTTTTATACCTTGGGAACTGAGAAGTATGGAGATTCTTGGTTCCTGAGATGCCCTCAAGCCATTTATTCTATTGTACTTATTCAAAGTGTTTGGCTTCTTTGTTCTTATCAACAACTATGAAATCCAAGTCCCCATTTTTGCAAGTGTTTCCTTCCTTGAGAAACTGACAATATGGAAAGTGAACTTTTTGTTCCTAATTTTCACTGTACATCTCACCAAAAGCTGCAAAAACCAGCATGCTACAGCTTCAGTATAGTGAAATTTCCTTTGCAAGATTACTTTATTGCCCTTAGTCTTAGTCTCCTACAAAATCTTGAGAGATGACCAAAATATAGACATAGCACACATGGTCTTAAGCCCAGCTACTTTGTTCACAACTGTAGGCTTCCAGGTCTGGCTTTTGCACTATTCTAAGCATTCTGTTCCTCTGAGCTCTGACTGAAATCTACCATTGGGCATGGTTTACAGAGGTCTACATGTTCTCTACTTGATATCTCTAAAGTTTTCCCAAACCCTCACACAAGTCAATTCCAAAGGGTTCTAAACCACCTGGGTGGAGGCACAACAATAAACCCACTTCTACAGTACCAAAAAGCATCTCAGTCACTTTCTTCAGCACCAAGATACTGTGCCTGGCATCCACGCCCTGAAACAGGAGGGGTTTGCTTTGGCTCACAACTGTGGAAGTGCCAGCTCAGATAGAAAAGGACAAAGGCAAAAGTGATTTAGTGGAGAGGACTTCTCTGGAGGGAAACTTGGTCCCTCATATCAGCTGAGAAGCAGAAGCTCAAATGGGTTTCTAGGTGGGATAATATACCCTTCACTCCATTCACCTAGAAAGCCATCACTGCCAGTCATTCTGAACCTCCTAACAGATCCAAATCACAAGGCTTGGAGAACTTGAAAAGGCATGTAGTTATTACATTCAGTGTTGTGTTTGAAAACTGTGCTATTTAATGACCAAATCTAAATCAAGTTTTTAAAAAAGGAGAGACATAAGAGGGTCTAACTTATAAATGAATAAAATGTGGAAATAAATGAATAGTAAAATGCAATATATAAAATTAGATTTTAGATTAATATAAATTGAAAAAGTGATAGTAACCTACTTTTTAAACGAGCAAGTGATTTTTACTTCATTAAATAAATTTCTCAAAGTTTTTGTAGTTAAATGGTATATAAATCATTCTTATTTTCCTCATAAGTTTTATGAAGATGAATGTAACAGGTGGAATTCAAGTCCTCTGACTATAACAATATATGACAAATGCATATCTGCATCTCACCAACTTCTTTTATTGATACTCCTCTCTTTCTTGCTCTTGCTCTCTTGCTCTCTCCACCAAAAATCAAATTTAGGACGTTGTGTTTGCCAGGCAGGCGCTGTGCTGGTAAGCCATATCTCCAGCTTCTTTCTTTCTTTCTTTCTTTCTTTCTTTCTTTCTTTCTTTCTTTCTTTCTTTCTTCCTTCCTTCCTTCCTTCCTTCCTTCCTTTCTTTCTTTCTTTCTTTCTTTCTTTCTTTCCTTCTCTTTCTCTCTCTCTCTCTCTCTCTCTCTCTCTCTCTCTCTCTCTCTCTTTCTTTCTTTTACACTGAGTGATACTGAATGACCCCTATTGTGACTTCAGTTTGTTTCTAAACTTTCAAAGGTTTCCCTCAAAAAATATCACTCATAGTTTGCTGACAACAGGTTGACTTAAGAAAAATGCATACAATAGAAATGCAGGTACATAAAGATATCACATAACCCCAAAGTCATAATCAGGAGCACGATAGAGTTGCCTAATTTTAACTTTCTGCTTACTGCCTCAAGTATATCCTAAGCCTTAAATATGCACTGAACCCAACAAGACAAGGTAACTTTCATTCATTATCATACTATGTCAATTTCACCTACGTTTATCTGTGTGCTTTTAATTTTTTAAAAATGTATTTGATATAGGGTCTCAGTATGCATCTTGGACTTGTAGTGATGCTCGTGTTTTCAGCCTCCCCAGGACTGGGAATACAGGCATGTGTCACCATACCCAGACTCTAACTTCTGTTTTCAAATATGTGTTTTATAAAACATGAACTATGATGTCCCAATACCATTAAAATAACTAGAGATAGCCATTTTTACAATATTCTACTTTTCTCCTAGGATAGCACTGATTCCACTCTACCACTATAATATTTATTTTTGGTTTGCTGCACTAGATGTGTACTTCCTTCCAAGCTTATTGACTGGAATCATGTCTATTTTAAAAGAAATTTCTGAATAGAGGAAATAGTCTAGTGTTACCAGGGAGTACCTCCTGAGGTGAAGTTACTATGGCAGCCACCTATAGACTGTATTGATTTAGGATCGATGGAAGAATATGAAATATGAAAATTCTGCCCTAACTGCTCCGCATACTCAGTAGAGGTTCCTTCAACTGAAAACAGCGGTAAGTCAGAATTTAAAAAAAAGATAGAAATCAGCCAGTTAAAGGAAAGAGGAAAGTGTTGGAAGATAACTGCAAACAGAGATTGAAAAGTAAGACTGTAGTAGGGGAAAAACCAGAGGTTCAGTGTCATTGTGACCCATGTGGCACCTTTGTCCATTTTCCATAACCATAGCACAGAGCTCACATTGGGAGAGCAGCAGAGGGTGTTGGGGCACAGCTGAGAATGGGCAAAGGAATGCAGGGACACTGAAGAGGGCCAAGAAATATGTGTGCATCTCCTCCTGACCAACACAATGAAGGCACCTGCAATATGCCAAAAACCTGCCTTAAAAAGACATTCTGGGCCTTTCCCTGAGCTGGCTTGCGGAGGCAAGAAAAATAGCATTTTTAATACAGAATTTACCTGGTGATTCTGATTAAAATTGTTCCTGGATCAAGCACTGCCTAATTTTTTTTTTTGTAAGTATTAAGATTACCTAGTTTCACCCTCTATTTTTAAATATGTCTCCTTTATGTATAACTATGATAATTAGTCCTTTCATTAATTTGACAAAAATATGTGTGTTTTTAATATGACGGCTTTGCATTAAATTTCTTTTGCAGTTCTTTTTCCACGTATGTAATTCTTCTTATACAGGTGATGTTCTTTTTACTAATGCCTATAAGGAAAAGCATGACTTCTCTTTTCTCTTCCCTTGTTCACCGCCCTTTGACTTAGCGAAGCTTTAAAGTTTCAATCGGACTGGATTGAAATGCTATCTCTGCAAATAACCTGACCCTGCCAGTCCCTCTTCCTTCTTCTGGATAATATGTGGCACCTTTGCACATCTCCTTCCGTTCTGCCTTTGAAAGTCTCACCATGGGTTTCCTTTGGACTTTGCGCCTCAGCCCAGAGGGTCCCCATTCTGTACTTCCTGCATTTCCCAGGGTGAAAAGCACTCTTAGTTATCTGACTACATTAAGAATGAAATGATCTCCTTTTGAAGAGACACGTCGATGGCATGACATTAAAATGAATACTGACGGCAAAGGCAAAACCTCAGAACTACAGTCTAATTGGCAGACTTCCTTGACAATGGGGGTGACTGAATCAAACTGAGGCCAAAACGCACAATTCTATTCTGAAAGCTGTAAGTACCTTAATGTCCCCATTAAGGTTTGCCAAGTAGAGATGTGCTAAATTTAAATTTGGTGGCACAGCTGACACACTTTTGTTTACTTATACTTTACACCCAATGGAATTTGTTTGCAGTGCCTAGGAAGGAAAAGACAGCAAAAAGGGAAGGAAATTGGTATTTCGTACTTATCTCTATAAAATGTAATATTATGATTCATTGACATAATCTCAATAGAGAGATTACCGGTTCTTTTACTGCACTATCCTGACTTTTTGAGTTAATTCTTGAGAGTGCTCTTTGAGAAATGTATATTAAATAAGAAAATTAAAATGCTGAAAGTTTGATATATAAGATTAGCATGTTTGGTTGATATGAACTCTTGGGATGGCTGTAGTTGTTTTTACTATACCTAAGACAATAACCATGATAAGTAGATTATATAATACATCTATGTAATTTCATCTCTCTATATACAATAATAATTACTACTTCTACAACTACTAATTCTGATAATAATGATTGCTACCTATTTCTTTAAAAAATACATCTAAAGCAGTCTACAGCACCTGTAATACATTGTAATGAGGAAAATCAGACAGGAATATGTGAAAATGATTAGACATACTAGATCAAACTAAAAATGTACTTTTCGTTTTTTGTTTTTCTTTTTTATTTTTTTGGTACAAAGTCTCACTACGCAGCCCAGGCTTGTAGTGATCCTCCTGTTTTCAGCCTCTCCAGTGCTGGGATTACAGGCATGGGCCTCCACTCCTGGACTTGGTTGCTGGCTCGGTGTGCTCAGGAGTGGGTCTGATGCTGCGTGTGGTGCTAGGGATTGAACTCCCATCCCTGGATCTAAGTTTGCTGAACTATCTCACCAGCCTAGAAACACATTCTATATCATGCAAACTATATAGAATTTATATGGTAAGCCATGGAAACAAATATACTATGCAAATACATAATAATATGGAAATGTATAAAGAGATATTTATCAGGAAGGTCACTTGCAATAATGAAAAGGAAGAACAAAAGGGAAATGAAATAAACAGGACTATCTAAATAGGGGCCAGCCAAATAGTTCAGCAGATTAAAACACCTGAAAGCAGGTGCAGAGACCAGGGGTTCTATCTCAGATCTGCTGTGCAAACCCTGCCCCTGGATCATGTTAAAATGGAATGGAGACTGGGCATGGAGGCGCACACCTGTAATCTCAGCTCTTGGGAGGCTGTAAACAAGCAGATCACTATGAGTCTGATCTAGTAGTGAGACCCTGAACACCCTGTAAACCCTTCCCTAAAATAATAAGTGAATAAATAAATAAATAAATAAATAAATAAATAAATAAATACATACATACATACATAAACAAGAGATAATGAAAAATGAATGCAAGCACAGCAGGATCCAAATCTGAAGTTTTGGATTTCAGTTTTGAGAGAGTGACTTTTTAAAATGTAACAATAAAGATTTCCCACCCAAGTATGTAATCACTGATGGGATACACAAGAAAGAGATGAGGCTATTGCTGAAATGCAGGCTCTCTCTTAAGAGTCACCCTAAATTCCAAATCCATCACCAGATGCAGCATAGATCGTGCTAAACTGAAATAGGCATAATCTTGTAGAGCAGAATTTACTCCAGTATTTGTTGATAAGACAGGCCCACTTCGTGAATAGAATTTAGCAACTTCATATAAATTCATCTTTGGCAACATGTTGCTGAAATTCAAATCTATTAAGCAAATAAGGAATCTTAGTTGTCCAAAACCAACTTTGGAGCAGAACACGAAGCCAAAGATTTCCTTTCAGATATGGCTGTATACAGAACCTGAGAAACACACATATATCTTCTCTCCTTGAAGCTTTTCCAGGATCCTAAGTTGAAACACTGGTTACATGTGTGTATATGATGGCTATGTTATAGTGCACCAAAATGGGATACCTTGTAAGTTAACCTCATTATTTTTATTTCCTCTCTTCTACCAGTGGTAAACATTCTCCTTATCTTCATGTTTGAAAACAACACAATTTTTGCTTCTTCATGTGTTACACAAATGGCAACAATTTCTGGAGCCTTTACCAGAGGCACTTACCAGGCTCTTTATATTCCAGACTTCAAACACCCCCATAAATGAATGAAGTTTTCACACTTAGAAATATTATAGTTTGAACTTCCATAAATGCTTAGGTATAGAGAAATTTAAAAATGCATGGCCTATTGTAATCACTCTTCATTAAAACTTTTAGTAACCATTTCCTAGAAACAAACAAAAAATTTTTTGGAGCTCAAGCTCACCTTGTTACTCCAGCTACACTTTCCTTTCTTTTCTGCCTTATTTTGTAACATCTTTCCTACCAATGCCTGTGGCCACCTCATCTTTAGACTTTATGTGTCCAAACCTCTCCTCCAACCCAGAATCTTGTACCTTCCATTCCATCTCCTTCTTGTCATATTTTAAAATTTTTTTCTGTTATGGTTTGGAGTTAGTATTCACATCAAAACTGCATGTTGAAACACAGTCCCCACTATGGTGGTCTTAAGAGTTAGTTTTTTGACAGTTTAAATGAAGTGATCTCTATTCTTATAAACTCATTGCTTTCTTTAGGAATCATTGAATGAAATTAATTTAGTCCCTTTCTTCCCTTCTGCAAATGAAGGCACGGCATTCATTCCTTGAAACAACAGTCAATGCCAAAGATATCATGTCCTGCTTCCAGAGTGTAAAATCTGATGCACTTAGGATAGATTTCCTGATCTCTAATATAATGAGAAATAAATTTTTGCTCCATAGAAAGTCTCAAGCACTCTATCAGAACAACAGAAGTACACTAAAACATGTTATCAATTCTACCTTCAAGTCTAAACTTGACCAACAGCTTCCATGGCAGCACACTATCCAAGCTATTATTACAGTATTTTACAGTATTTCTTTTTAATGTTTAGAACTTCATAGCGGTGAAAAGTCAATTAAAAGTCACCTTAGTGCATGAGCACATTCACAGTTCTTATGATCATTCCTCAAAATTCTCAGAGACTCTCAAATGGATATTGTCCGATAGTCAGTGCATAGCTTTGCAATAGGAACACCCAAGAAGTTGTAAGTTCTAGGGTCTCAAATACAAGAAGACTTTAAAGGCAAGCAAGAAAGAATGTGTGTGCTGCTTAGATCCACAGTTCTTGGTTTTTGGAATTCCTAGGCAGGAGATGACATCAGCTCATTGATAGATACAAGTTAGGCAAAGATTTTGTTCAGAGTATCTCATCTAAATTGCTCAAAGTATTTCAGCTAAATCCTTGCAGTCAGCATGAAAAACAAACTGCTATGGAATCTGTGCATAAACAGAAGGTATATAAATCATGTGCTCTATGCACAAGGAAAAGAAATCTTTGGGGCCTTTATAAAGTCTTGAGAAAGTAGTTAGAGTGGCAGGCATGGTCCCTCTCCACTCATAGACTTATCCTTGAATTGGTCTGTGTCTGCAAGAAAAATTCATCTTGGTATCTTTAATTTTTGTGTCACCTATAGAGCATTTTAGCTCTAAAATGGAAGAAATCTGTGCATTGTATCCTCAATATTCTCTCTGGAAGACATATAATTCCAGACTGGGAAGTAGCAGCAGAAGAAGATTCAGAAATTTGGAGAGAAATGGAAGGAAATCTTGAGGGGTTCCTGAGGCACAGTCATGACCACCATCCAAGCCATAAAGGATCCCTTCCTCCAGGGTGTGTCTCCTACACCCAGCAAGATCCCAGTACTCTCAAAGAGATGTCCACCTTTCCTTACAGTTAAATCAAGTTCCCAGGATCAGGAGAACCAAGATTCAGGGAATGTGGTGTAGAAGCCACAACGTAGTAGTCAACATACGCTTGTTGACTAACAGGCTCCAGGTCAAAAACCACACCCCAAAGAGAGAAATCACAAAAGCTGATGGTAATCATTCAGCTTCTGAACCCCCTGAAGGAACTCAGGCCTAACCCTGGGGAACAGAATGCAGGGTTTAAGCCCCGTCCAGAGACAAAAGCTCCAGGGCCCACAGAGTTTGTGGCTAACCCTGCAGCCCTCCTCACCATCCTGTCAGATGAGGGGGTGAAGAGCTGTTCAAAGGGGTGCCAATTCAGCCTGGCTCAGAGAGTACTGGTTTGATGGAGCCAGTGAAGTGGCATCTGGTGGGGCCAGGGTGCTTGATCCTCTGCATACTTGGCCCCTAGAATCCCCATCCACTGACTAGGCCCTGCTAGAACTTCTTGCTTCTCAAGGCTGGAGGGATCTGGACCCCAAAGTCCTACTTTGTGCCCCCAGAGGCTTGAGACTCTGGTTCCACCTTTGCAATCTTCCTTTCACTCTCCTACCCGCTCTAGTTTACAGGAGCTCAGAAGAGAGGCAGGTGACAGCAACCAGGCTTCAGTGAGCCAAGTCTCAGGATTGCTCCTGGAAATCCCTGTACACCTGCTCCTCTCCCTGAAGAATACGAACATGTCCTTCATTCAGCTGAAGGAACAGGGACTCTCCTAGGTCTTCCCTAGTGAGTACCTTTAGGAGGAACCAGAGAGAGAGCACATCCCAAGGATGCCCATGGCTCCCACTCAATGGCCTCTGCTGGCCATGAGGGCCCAGACTGCCTGGCCATGTGGTATCACCTGTCACCCACCCATCACCCTTCAGATGAGCTCAGCATGTACTCTCCCCTGGCACTGCAGCTCTGACTTCATATTCATTTTTGGGGGGTCTTGTCATTTGATCCAAAAGTCAGCCATGCCATTCACCCTCAGAGTTCAGTAGGCCCAATGGTTGAGTGGCCTCACCCCTCAGTCTTGTCCTGAAGAGCCTGTTCTGCCTGGGGAGCAGATTTCTGTGTGGTCATTTGCCCAGGACAGTGATGTAAGCTTGAGGGAGCAGTCTGGGAAACTAGCTGTATCAAGTCGTGATCACACCTGTAAGGAGCCCTCAACTTCCAGGATCTCAAAATACAGTGCATTGGTATACTGCAGCAGTGACTGGCCATGGGCAACTGTGCCCCACTTATTGGAGGCTGCTATATGGATATGGCTGAAATTCAGCCCTGCTGGCTGAAATTTCTAGAACTCTGAATGATCCAGAGCATAATTCTTGGATATCCCACTTCCCTGGACTGTCAGCACTCTGAGCTGCCAGAGTCCTACCTTCCAGAGGAATGTGGGGAAGCATAGCTCTGCTCTGGGGTGACTCAACTATGCCCACCAACTGAGCCTAGGCCTCCAGAGTTTTGCTCTGAGACATGAGAGCCTTCCTCCCAGGAACAGCCTGAGGAAACAGAACTCTGCCCACCAGCAGATCCTGGACCCCTTCAGCCTCGGCCCCAGGAACAGAATCATCTGAAGAGGCTTGTCGTAGGGTGGTATTAGGCGCATCAGATACCTGTTCCCTGGAACCAAAATACCTAAGATCCAGTCCATGGCACTGATGCAGTTGGGGAGCTCCAGCAACCACCAGTCTGACCTTCTCTTCCCAACACCCTCTTTGTGCCAGCCCCCTATCTGCTCACTTCAGTCTCCAAGATTCCTGATAGGCCAGGCAGGTCTGGCCCTTGAACCCTGGCCCTGAGGCAAGACCTCAAAGTATGTCTCACTGCTATTTACTACTCCCATGAGACCCATCTGGACAATGGATGAGTGTACTTTTTACACCAACCAAGTCCCTCTCCCAGGGCCCACCAGGGTCTGCACCAACCCTGTGGCCACACTGCTTGAATGGCAAGACACCCTGTGTTTCTTTTTTTTTTTTTTTCTTTTATTTTTTATTACTTTTACTAAGAAATAACAATGAAACAGTTTCAAAACACATTAGTAGTACATCCTCAATAATTAATACAATGCATATTGTTAGGACATAAGAGAACCTGTGCTGTAACATCCTATAAATCAGTGGTGTCCCAAATTTTCTGTTCAAGGAGATTATGGGGCCATGGAAGAAAGGGATTGATGATGTATAGTGTGCCTAAGAAGAGTCATGTAAAGAGAAAACATTCCCTCAGTCAAGCAATGGCCTTGACTCATTCAGACTGCTGACACTGACAACAGTTCTACAAAGCATTGCACATTGTTTCAAGGTAAATCCTGAGGCGATTTGACTGACCGTGGGAAATATAAAAGTTACATGTTTTGTTATGCAGGTCTACTTTAACTTGCCCTTAACCACCCAGCAGAAAAGTTTAACCACAAGCCATGAAACTTAAAGCTAGAGTAGTATGCTGAGCTGAAAAAGGCTTAAATCAACAGCTTCTGACATTGCCAGTTCTGCCAATAACACACTGCGATTATGAAATATTGAACTGTGTATAGAACTACTTTCTCTTAGTTCAATGAGAAGAAGTTTTTGTACCTATAATGATTAGACTCTCTGTGTTTCATTCCAGTTATTTCTGCAGCCCCTCAGAGCTCTCCAACCTGAGGCCCCCACCATTCACACCTCACCCCTTCCTTTTAGCCCTCATTTATTTGATCTTCCCATGGAACTGTGGGGGCCAACATTCTTTTATCCTTTAACAAATTTCTACAGTGTCTGAACAGCCAAAAAAGAAAAAAGAAAGAAAGAAAGACAATTCCAGAAACATAATCATGTGCTTTAATTATTTCTGAGGCCAGAGATTGAAATCAGGACTTCAGCCCTGCTAGAAAAGCACTATAGCACTGAGCTGCACTCTCAGCCTCCATGAGTATGGACTACATTTATGAGTGAATATTTTCCTTCCAAAGACTGCTGAAATGATTAACCTAGGAGAAAGCTTTCATGTTTCCAGGGTAAAATATCTGATATTTACCACTTACAGGAGAAGCAATTTGATTTATCACACACTTTCAGATGGTCAGTGCCACTGATGGCTAGTTTTAAATCAGAATGTGCTGGTGGATGGGCCTGATGAAACCAATGTTCCCACTTAATTGCAGCTGGGAACTAGAGCAAGAGAACAGAGAAGGGGAAAGAGCGGTCCCTCCCAAGATGCATCCCCATGCAGCCCCTTCAGCTGGGCTCTCCATTCGAGGCAAGATGGAAATCGCACCACCATGATCCACTCATCTCTCCAGGAGTCTTTTAATCCACATACATTGTCAATTAAGACCAAGGCACAGGAAGAATAATAGAATGTTTAAGACTCCAGGCTGTGAGTGAAATTTTGCCGACCCAATACAGTTGTGTAATTTTGAGAGAAGTTATTTAAACTTCAAATCTCGAGTCTCTTCATATGTAGAGTGAGATGAAGCATAATGTCTCCTTCCTGGTGTGCCAATTAGGAGAACTGAGTGTAGATTGCTGAGCACAATCCTTAGCACAGCGAAGAATTATTATTTGCCTTATAGGAATCTGATAAATATTAAGTACTTGCTAAAGGGCTGTAAGGATCAATGGATTCCAATTACCACATGCTGATGTTCAACAAAAGCTGTGATAGGGGGGAATCTCTGTATTCATATTTTCCCACCTTCCAGGGATTATCTCTGTGTTTCCATATAAGATGAGTAAGTATTGAATAAACCTCAGTTTCCTCAGTTTTTGAAAAAAAAAAAAAAGAAGTTAGAATTTCTCACCATCTCCTTCAGCACAGAAATGTTACAGGTCAAATACGCTTTGTAGACAAGACCTTGAATTCTGTAATATTATTTGAGGCACGTTTGGAGTACCTGCTAGTCTCACAGTTGCCCTAAGGCTCTGTTTATGCAGGCAAATTGAAGGGGAAACATGAGCCTATTACAGAGCAGAAGCTCGGAAAAGGGGACTCATTTGACCTGAGCTGTCTCCATCGATACCCTTGCCAGGGCAATCGCTCAACTCTTCACTTGACAGTGTAGACGGAGCCTGAGGAAGGATTGAGGGCAAATACAGATTGAGATGGTGAGGCGTGCACAGTACATGCTTCCTGCAGCTGTTTGATGATGAGGGTTTGTAGGCTGCTGGAGAGAATTGCATTTCAATGTAATGTGACTTAATTTAGCTCTATTTAACAGGTCATAACTGCCAATGGTTGTGATGACACCACTGAAATGAAAGTTTGCAAGAAAAATGCAGATTTGTGTATGGAACGCGTGATAATGTAAGGTACGAGGAGCACCAAATTGTTTCTATGCCTTCATGCAGGAAGAATGAAAATGAATTTTTGCATGAGCAAACTCTAGCTGTGGTGTAGAGCGAGAGGATTCAGATTTAAGGACTGGCTTTTGTCTTTGTGTTCTCCCACAATCCACTTCTCAAGCCATCTTTGAGTCAGCTCTACACTTATTCTAATTTAACATTTGCAGGTTTCAGATTGTTCAATCCCCTGTCTCACAATTTCTACTGAGCACTTTCCTTTGCTTGGTTTTCATTTTGCTATAGACAATTTCTGTTTCTACTTTAGTCTTAAAGTTAATGCTATGCGGAAGTTCTTGTTGGTCCCTGGATCTGCCCACTCATCACTTTCTATTATCTCAAGTTCTAATTATTCATCTCCTAAGTGCGCAAACATGAACAGGTTACAATGTAGGATCATGTCACTACTATATCTTTGCACTTTCTTTTCTTCAGTCTAGGATTAACATGAATAGTAGAACTATTCTTATTTCATTATATCTACAGTCCTAGCAAGGCACAAAGGAGGCAAAACAAGTCATCTTTGCTTCCAGAAGTACTGTGTGATAATAATGTATGCAAGGATTAGACTCATGGACCCATCAAGACATGTATTGTGATATTGGGAGCAGGGGCCATTCACTCACTGAATGTAATTTTTTCTTCAACCTGCAGAAGATGTTGACTAGAAACATTGCTCATGTTCTCTTTTCAAGGGACTGAGGATAAAAATATCCTCTGATTTGTGAAAAATGATTATTGCTCAGAAACAGATTCCCATGTTTCCTTATTGCAGTTTTATATCCTGTTGTCCTCTCCAGTGTACTAACAATTGAAACATCCAAAGTGATCATTTTCCTCTGAATGTTAACAATGCAGAACACCTACCAGGCATGGTGGTGCACACTGGTAATCCTACAACTTTGGGGCCTTAGGCAGGGGATTGTTTTGAGTTCAAGACTAGCCAGGACTCAAAGTGAGGTCAAGGTCAGCATGAAATGCATAAATGCATAGCAAGACCTTGTCTCAAAAATACAAAAAATCAAAGGCTATATATATATATATATATATATATATATATATATATATATATGCATTGTATTTTAGGGAAGGGTCTACAAGGCTTTCAGAGTCTCACTACTAGATCAGACTTCTAGTGATTTGCATGTTTACAGCCTCTCCCAGGAGGAACTATGATTACAGGGATATGACATTATACCCAGTCTCAATTGCTGTCTCAGCATGTCCTCCCGGGAACAGGGATGGTATGGCAGGCCCAGGGATCAAGCCCCTGGGCCCTGCACCTGCTTACAGGTGCTTTAATTCACTGAGCTTTGGGCCGGCCCTGGAATAATATCTTGGAACACATTTGTAAAAGAAAATAAAGAAATATGTTTTCTAATTTAAATTATGGCCCCAAGTAGACTGAAGAAATTCGTCAAGAGCTGATCATCTCTGGAGTGAAGGAAAAGTGCATTCCACCCTACATTAGCTGAGGGAAGGTAGTAACAAAGGCAGCATTTCTCTCACTCAGTTCTCCCATTTTCAAATTGGCTCGTAATGAAGCCAACTGATAGAATGGAGAGAGTGCAAGGCATGGTTCTTGCTGACAGGGTCCTGGACTTGGTGATTGTCAGAGGCAGAGGCTCCACCTCTGGTGGGAGGTTACTCAGGGCAGTGCTAGGCCCTGGGGAGGAGGGCTGAGGTCCAGGCTGGTCACCAGCAATGTTGGACTCTGCTGTATTCCAGGGTGAGTGAAAGCAAGTAGCTTTCCCCTTTGTGCAGCTGTTTCGTTGTGGGATTAAAAGGTTCGATTTGTCTGTCACTTTCATGCCTGTTTAATCAGGGTGTCCTCCATGTATTAGAAAGGCAAGAAAATTACACGGTACCCTAATGTGACCAGGAAGACACGTTGCACATATCTGCATATTCAAAGCACTTTCTACTGAGGCAAGATATATGAAAAAATGTAAATTTTTGTGTTCTTTATAGAACTAAAAATGACACATTAATGAAAATTAAATGAAAGAGATTTTCAAATAAAAATTTTCATGATTTTATGATTCTAACTACATTATAATGAAAAACAGAAATCACTTAAGCGAATATCCTTTCAGTTATTAAAAATACAGAAATATACTAATGCTGCCTACTACATTATGGAATAATTTGCTCTTGTAACAAATAAAGAAACTGAATGAGTTATTGGTAGAACTGCTTCTTTCATCTTTTTTCCCTGCAACTTAAAAGCAAAGGTGTAGGAGAAAACAAGATACACACTATAAAGAACTCAGAATTTAAATTTATTTGTGAAAGTATTAGTTTAATACATAAGAAAATCCTTATCTGATATCACACAGTTGTCTTAAAAACTCCTGATAGAAAAGAGAAGGAAAGAACTGAGAGATTTATTTATAAATATAGGAAATGGTTAGTGTTTAAAAAATAAAGCGCATCTTGTGTCTGTTCTCCATTTCAATGTTTGACAAGTTCAATGGGGACTTAAATGCAGGTACCGGGGAGTAAATCAGAACCGCAGTCGTCAGTGAGAAATGAGAGAGATTCTCGCTGCACAGAGACCTGAAGGTAGGAATAATACAGGGGCGATTATTGTGCTAATGCTTGCCTGAGGTGTCCTATAAGCCTGAGCAAAGTGAATTCCATCTCTTGAAGTCCATGCTTTAATTGACATAAAATGCCACTTTCCAGAATGAGATTTGGCTGCTACCTTTAGGGCCATGCATGCTTCGTCTTCATGTTTTATGGATGGGATTCTGCAGTCCCCATCCCTGGGATGGCATCAGGAGACTCATTAGTGCAGCTTACTCTTGGTTCCAAAGATCTCTTATCGATCTTTTCTGGTGACTTAACACACAGGAACTAGCAAGAGAGCGAGTCACACAGTGGCTAAGGGTTGTTTATTTCAGGAAATCACGAGCTACTTTTGGCTTTCCTGTTTGGAACCTGTATTTTACTTTATTTTCTACCTTTACCTGCGGTCCCTTAAGAAGAATTTCTACAAATTGAAAATCCCTGTCTTGACACCATTTTTCACTTGTATTGTTGCCATTGTATGTACCATGACTCCAGTGTGTTGAATATTTGGAACTGCTTTGAGGAATCTACTTTGTCATGTGAGGGTGACATGCAAAAAGACAGGTATTAGATTATTACTAAACTCATAAGTTATATTTATTCTGTATGTTTATATCCTTAAATGTCTTGGAAAATTTTCATGCCAAAAGAATAGATAATTTTTGAGAATGATAGTCCATTGTTTATTTAATTCATCGTTCTTTCACTGCTCTAAGTTTAAAAGATTTTCCTTATGCCTGATGTTGTGGTATGAAGCCTGTAATCCCAGCACTAGGGAGGCTGAGGCAGGAGGATCACCACAATCTCAAGACCAGTTTGGGATGAGTTCAAGGCCAGTCTGGACTACATAGTGAGACCCTTTTTCAAAAACTTAAAACAAACAAGCAAACAAACATGAAAAGATTCTGTTGTTAATACAGTCTCAAACCGAGACATAAATTCCTTTTATCAGTCACTTTTGGAATTCCTAAAAGGGTTGTTATAACATTGTGCATCAATACCAACCTATCTGGAGGAGACACACACTCATCCCTGCATATACATTGTACAGATTCACCATTAGTTATACTTTTTTTATTTTCATAGCATTCATGAATTCTGAATCCTTGTATTTAAAATGAGTCAGAGCTTCAGATAGTGAACTTACTTTGTCTTTCACTTACGAGCTCTGTATTATGTAATGGAAAAAAATGCCTTGTTTTACACTATTCTGGCAAGAACTGATAAAATAATAATACTTTTGCCATGTGATTGACATATAGGAAGAACTGAGCACATTGGTGGTGGTGATGATTACTGTTACTTTCAATACTACTTATTATAATTACTCACACATCCTTCCTTTAGACATTGATTACAATTAATCTCCATGATTTGTCAAAACTGTTAGACATTTTTGTTCTCATTTATCTTCTTTAATCTGGAATCTATTATTTCAATGACAGTACATATTTCAAATGTTTCCTAATATCATTTCCTTATGGGTCCTGCTTTTAAATCATTCTAACAGTTTCTCCCAGGACTAATGGATTCATAGCAGCTCCTACACATTAATAAAGGACTAAAATTCATAGGTTTTACCTGACTTTTGGATAAAAATTATTCGTAACACACTATATCTATTATCCACTCCTGGGTTCAGTAAGTTATGCATAATTTTAATACTGAAAACATCATGAAAATTTTAAAAAGTGACAGTTAACAAAATTATTTAAAAAGTGTATTTAAATTTCAAGTTCTATATGTCACACAATTGATTTTCTATAATTTAACAAATTCACATTTATAAAATTATACACCTATACACATACATGCACCTAAACATTGCACAGTGTATCACACTGTTGTCAAATATAAGCATTTCCATGTATTAATTACTTTTCAATAAAATTTTAAAAAGGAAGCATTTTCTAGACAAAACTTGCTGATTATGTATTTATTTATTTATTTATTTTTGTATTTTAGGGAAGGATCTACAGGGTGTTCAGAGTACCACTGCCAGATTAGACTCATAGTGACCTGCTTATAGCTTTCCAAGAGACGAGATTACAGGCGTGCGCCGCCATGCCCCATCTGGATTGCCACTTCAGTGCCCCTTAGGGATGGGGCTGGCTCTGCAGGCCCAGGAATGGCAGGCCTGGAGATGGAACCCCTGAACCTCTGTGCCTGCTTGTAGGCATTTTAATCCACTGAGCTATTTGGCCGGCCCTCAGAACTTACTGACTTAAATTTAATTTCATGATATTAACTGTTTTTTCTTGGGTAAGATGGAATCTCATTATTGCCTTAATCTACATTTGTCTAATGACCAATGATGTTGAACATTTTCACATTCATATTTGTTATTTGCGTTTCTTCATCTGAGAAGTGTATATTCATCTCAGTTGCCCATTTTTTAGTTGAATCTTCAAATTTCCGGGGCCTAATATTTGTTAAAAAATGCTTTATATGCTTTATATCAAAGTCCTTTGTCTGAGGGATAATCAGCTATAATTTTTTTCCAATTCATGGGTGTCGTAGTTATTTTTCTCTCATTGCTGGGACAAAAACCAGACACTCAAATTAGGGAAAGGAAGATTTATTTAGCCGGCAGTTACTGGAGGTTTCAGTCCACACTTAGCTGGCTTCCAGTCAGAGAGGCACCGGGCAAAAAATGACTTTTCATCGCTGCAGCAAAGAGCAAGACTGAGGGGAGGAGTAGCAGCAGCTCTAACAGCTAACTTCTTTCCTCACATTGAAATGCAAATTACCTGCCCCAGAGAAGGTGCAGCACCCACACCCACAATAATCAAACACAAACTCCAGGAGCAGCCCCATGACTGCATGAGGCTCTGGGGGGACACCTACACACAAACCATAACAATGGTATTTCTTTTTACTCCGTTGGTGATTTCTTTTGATGTGCAGGAACTTTTCAAAAAGATGAGATCCCACTTGTTGATTCTTTGAAGTGTTTCCCATGAACTTTGCTTTTTGTTCATGAACTCTCTACCTATCTGAAAAGGATATCTATCTATCTGTCTGTCTGCCTGCCTACCTGCCTGCCTATCTCTGTCTGTCTGTCTGTCTGCTTATCTATCTATCTATCTATCTATCTATCTATCTATCTATCTATCTATGTAATAGCTCTGATGATTATACTACTGATATTTGCTGGTCTGCTGAAAGGAGCAGTTTAAGCTTATTTTCCTCTCATTTTAAATTTATTGTTTTATTTTTAACTAATTTAGCATGCTTATATCTGATAAACTAAACAACTAATTAGAAGACAATGTTATGCAATGCAACAAATGCTGAATTCCAATTGTTTTGTTTAGTTAATTTCTGTATCATTTATAATGCTTTGTAAAAGCTATTTTATGTTCTTTTAAAAATAATTTAAAAATTTAAAAATAAATCATATTTCAGTCTGTACTTTCTGCAAGTAGTGTTTCTTCCCTGAAAAAAATGCTATTTTTTCTCATTGTATCTCAGTTTCTCATTTGTGACGTCTATAGTAGGCGATTATAATGCTTCTCTAACAGAGTTCTAAGTAGATTATAAGCAAAATTTAGAAATACGTTAGATAGAGATTCTGCCCTGAGGAAGTGTGATCCAAGTGAAATGATATTAAAGCCATAACAGACCATTAAGGATTATCAAATGTGTCAGTGCATATTACAGCAGGATGGAGAGCCCTAAAGCACAGACCATGACCTTTTAGCGTTAAAAAAAAATGTGACAGATTGAAATGACCACTGATGTCTGCTTCATGATCTATATTTCCTATCAGTTATATTGTGCAATTATTTGTTTTCCTGCATTTATAGATGATAGCATTAACTCATACAGATTAATAGGTGAGCTTAATGAACATTGGTTAGTACTTGGTTCTAAATACTAATGTGTCTGATTTTGAAAATTCACATTTCGTGTATTTCTACAGTCTTCTAAATCAATGAATCAGTGTCAAAAGAGAAGACAAGCATCCTAGTTCCACGTCAAGGAATGAAGAAAAAGAGAAAATGATACAAATTGAGAAGGTGGTAAATCTATAACTCGTTAACTACAGAAAAATAATCTTATCACAGTAACGTATCCTCCTTTGATCTACCTTTCCCTAAAACATAATCCCCTTTTAATAATGTATAAATTTAATTTTGTGAAACTACCTAATGAAGCAAGTATTCTTCATACTGAGATATTTTGAAAAGATGAAGTTTACATTATAGTATTAGAAATACTGCACTTAAGGCTGAAAACAGGACAATCACTGCAAGTCTGATCACAGAGTGAGACCTTGTAGACCCTGTCTTAAATGTATATTAAAAAATGAAAAGAAACACTGCACTTAAAAATGCAATAGAAAATGTTTCGATAAAGCTTGGATAGAGAAGGTTTAGAAAGAACACAAAAAACCAGCAAAAATTTAAATCCTTTTCTCAGTAATACTGCCTCATCAAAAGTGATTGTTATAGCTTTGCACATTTTACCTTCATATAAAATGTGTTTAATTTTATTGATTGGAATATGATTCAGATACTGTAGTCATTATGAGGTTCTTATAAAAATCAAAGTCGAAGAGCATGTCAAGTCATTTTGAAATATTAGATTTCATTAACTCGGATTAATGATAGGCAGGGTAACTTGGAGAAACCTTTCTAATAATAATGTGTAAACAAGAGTAAACTAAACATAAGGTCATTCCTATCAGGGCATGTGTTGAACAGAGAAGAGTTCTTAGAATATAGTCACAGGAATTTATTTTATCTCATACCCAAGTTAGAAACTAGTTGCTTTATTACTAATCTTGAAATTATGATTTTTGTCCAAAAATCAAAGAGGAACCCTAATGGTACAAGCTATTGTCAGGAGAAAAATGCATAACAGGTAGGGTCCAATAAGTCTGTAAGGAAGAAGTCATATATAGTGGCTGGAGAGGCATCACAGTAAGATTAAATCTTTACATCATATTTAGATTGGCTCCTGCTGTTCCAGAAATTAGTTTGAATTAATCATGATCTTTCCATCATTTATCACACTTTATTTTATCATTGGATGAGTCAATAGCACAGCAGCCTTACAAACTCAGAGGCTTGATTTTTAAGTTTGGCCTGGGGATAAGAAGTCAAAAGCTGGCAAAAGCTGGCCAAAGACGGATGCTTTGCAGAAGTGACAAATTTAGGCTTTTTTTTTTTTTTTTTTTTTTTTTTAGAAAATTGCTGACTGCAGTGTTCCAACCAGAGTGGTTTATCTGCTTCTCCAGACACTGAAATAATGACAGATGCTTAGAGGAGGATTGACAAGCGGAAGAAAAGAGCCCGGAAAGGAGTCCTACCTGCCTGCGTGGAGGAAAGCAAAAGTTGCCCTTTGAGATCCACCATCAGTGAGGCATGTCTATGTATTCTGAGCAGCAACGTATAATGTCAATATGACAGTGCCCAGTTTTTAGTGAAAATTAGAGATTTTTGCTGTTGGAGATATAGGCAACACTGAGTTATATCTCCTGTATTCAGAAGTTAATAAACTGTTATATCAATTTACTGAATATGAAATGACTTCTGGGTGTCTGAGCTGAATGACAGGATACCAGGAAAGGATGACTACATGTAAAGACTACATTTTCTACGGTTGGACCAGGGGGATGATAGTAAATGCATTGTTTCTGAATCATTATTACTAGATGTCAAAATGAGGATTAAGAAATGAATGCTTATTTTAAAAGTATAAATGAGAAATCTGTTCTCAGCAAGTTGGAATTTTGGGATATTGCTTAAAAACACACAAGATAGCAATCTTCATATTAGATTAAAGAGGCTCTATTTGATAGCTTGAAGAGTGAAAATGATGAAGTTGATGAGAGTTAAATTAACTTATTTAAAATGCAAATAATTACATTACACTTGAAATATAGATTATAATGCACCTTGTAGGGGTGTGTGTGTGTGTGTGTGAGTGAGAGAGAGAGAGAGAGAGAGAGGAGAGAGAATCAATGTAGGAAAACGCAATTATTGTGTTTTTATGTCAATAGTTATCCTTGTTGTCATTTCCTTCCCACTCTTTCTTTAAAAGAGGTCATTCAACTTCCTGTGAGAGAAACTTGTTGTCTTAGTTACTCTTCTCTCATTGCTGGGACAAATACCTGACACCCAAAATGAAAGAAGGAAAGGCTTATTCAGCTCACAGTTGCTTGAGGTTTCTGACCCTATCCAGCTGGCTCCAAGGCTGAGTAGAACAGGGCAGAGCGCATCTAGTTCATGGCGGCAGAACAGCAATAAATGGCGACAGAGACAACTAACAGACCAGGGCAACAGAGAGTCTGTTTCTCTGCCTCTCTTATATTATATACAGGCTCTCTGCCTCAGGATATCTGCCTCAGAGCACACCTATAATTCCAGCAGTACTATCATCCATAATCCCAGCAGTACTAAAGCAGTGGATCATGAGTTAGTCTCAGAATCTATGACTGCATTAGGCTTTGGCGATACAACGAAACATAAACCATAACACTTGTTCTTAGCAGAGGAAAACTATCTAGTAGCAAAATAATTGTTTGCGAGATGAGAAAAACATTTATCCAAACATTGCAATTCCCTATGAGATTTTCTTACATTTTATATGGACTTCAGAAAGAACATGTTTTCAGTCTCCTTTGCAATAATTTCTCATTTATAGCTGGAAAGTGTTTATTATTAAAGTATTTCTGCATCTTGCTGAAATTCTTGACAGTGTGTTGAAAACATGCCCCTGAAGTAAATCACCATCCGTGTGCAATTGAATCTGAAGATGTTATGACAGGCAGATGAAAGGGCCTAAGGTAAGGGGATGTGGAGAACTGTAGAGTGTATGGGATTTGAGCTGGATGAGCAGAAGTATTCAAACAGAAATTTCTATGTTCCCCTGTAAATGTTTGGAATGTGACTCTTCTAATTTTTTTATGAGCAGAACGGATTTATTAGGAGAAAGAAAGCTTCTGCTGGAGAGAGGGACGGGGGGTGTCCCATGTGAGTGGTCCCCCCTACTCTCCTAATTTTGATGTCAGTACAGCTAAACAAATCACAAAGGAGAGTGCATGTTTATGCCATATACGTTTACACTTTTTCCAGAACTTTTATGAAAGTTTAACAAAGCTGTTTCTCAAATAGTTTAGAAAAAAATGCAACCACTGAGCTGTCTGCATATCCCCCAAGTATTGAGAGGAAGAGAAAAGCAGTTCAGTGGTGTTTGTCCCCTCGCTGAATAAATCACAGAAATTACTTGTGTATTCTTCCATTAGCTATAATCTCTACATAGACAAGGTTGTAACAATGAAGTATGAAAACAAATCCACTTAGGAAAATATTTATGGCAAAATCTATGTCTAGTGTCAGTGTGAGCACACGAATATGAAGCAACACTTTGGAACCTATTCATGCTGCAAAATGAAACCTGTATTGTTTCTAACAGCATGATTAGCTTAGATATCTTACAGAATAAAGTGACATGAGGAGTTGACTGACTTTATCCCATATAATTTTCCTTCATGTTCTCCATTGTTGTATTATATGACAATATTCTCTTCTTTTTTAAAGCTAAGCAATACCCCATTGTGCAAACTCATAAATACGCTATCTCTCACACTTTCTTTACTATTACTGTGGCCGATCTATATTCCAATTGCTCCTCCCTCTGGTTCTTAAAAGCAAGGTTACACTGATATCTCTTTAAATCCCAGTTTTTAGCACTTTCTAATATATACACGGATGAAAAAAAATTGCTAGATCACATAGAAATCCAGTTTTTGAGGAAATTGCCTTCTACTTTCCACAATTACTACGCCATTTGGCCTTCTCTCCAGCAGATCGTTCCACTCAAGTTTCTCTGCTGTCATTCCAGTACATACTGTTTTCTGTTTGTTGCTGTTGTTTTGTATTGGGCTCCATAATAAGTGT
>PVKN010006998.1:0-27437 GCA_004027915.1 Capromys pilorides
ACAGACAGAGACAGAGAGAGACAGAGAGACAGGGAGAGAGACAGAGAGAGAAAGGAGGAGGAAGAGGAAGAGAAGGAGGAGGAAGAAAAGAAGAAGAAGAAGAAGAAGAAGAAGGAGGAGGAGGAGGAGGAGGAGGAGGAGGAGGAGGAGGAGGAGGAGGAAGGAAAGAGAAGGGGGGAAGGGGGAGGAGGAAGAGGAAGAGGAGAAGGAAGAGGAGAGATACATACATAGATGCCTGAGATAGTGCAGAGTAGGAAGGAGGTGCTTGGTGCTGGGCCTGAAGGTGATTTGGGGTGCCGAGAGCTGGGGTATCCAATTCACACAGTCAGTTCTGACTCTTCCTGAGACCCTGATGGCTCAGCGTCCTGGCAGGGGAGAAGGCAACCTGGGTGGTGCTGAGCCTGGGAGGCTGAGGGAGGACTTGGAGCCTCACAGGAAGATGGGGAGTGGGAGGTGATGGGGTGCATGCCTGCACGCACTCGGCACACCCTCCCGTCCTCCACCCTCACCTGTGGCATCACACCCTGAGGTCCACTCTCAGGTTCTCTCATGTTGGGTGGGTGGGTGGGGGTGCAGTGTGTAAGCTCCAGAGTTGCATGTGTGGATGCAGAGCCCTGGGGGGCCTGAGGGGCTCGAGGAGGTGGCCCTGGGCAAGGTGTCAGCTCTGGGTCCTGGGGTGCAGCTCTCACCCTGGTGTCCTAGGGAAAAAGGCGGGCAGGGAAGAGTTCTGGGACAGGGATGCCTCCCACCCTGCAGCTGCCATGAGCTCTGCATCCTCAGTTACCCTAAGTCCAGTCTGTCCTCTCTGAGATCTTAGAAAGTGGTTGACACACCCCCTCCCCCCAACTCAGGGGACTTCCCCCATCCTCTGCCCAAGTCACACAGCAAGCATGTGGTGGCACAGGGACCCTTCTCTCCCCTACTCTGGAGGCAGAGTCCAGAGGAACGAATGGGCAAGGACGTCTCTTTCTGGGGGCAGGAGTGGGGACATTGTGCCCTGAGCTCGGCCCCGACCTTCCCTTGTCTCCTCCTCCACCTTGTGAATCTGGAGAGGATATTTAGAGCACTAGGCCCTCTATCCTGCCTACCACCAGCCTGAAATTCTGGGGCAACTCCTTGGGACTGGCCCCAGCTCTACCCTCCAAGAAGAGGCTGGGCGAATGTTCTGGTCTTTCCAGCAGGGGGAGCCCTGCCGTCCAGGCTCTGTGTGCCAGTCCTTGTCCCAGGCCAGTGGGTGGAAACAGCTGGGCACTCATTGCCAGAGTTCCTCCTTTCCTGTTGGGCTCATCAGTCGGGCTGTGTGGCTCCTACCTTGCTGGTTCTGTCTGTACCCGATCAGCACAGCCTGCGTGGCTTGTGGCCTCCCATGTGGTTGGGCATAAGACTAAGGCCAGGAGGTTCCGGAGTCCTCTCAGGGATGTGCCTGGGCTACCACCTCCTCTAGGTCTGCAGAGAAAGAAGGCACCCTGATATAGCAGAGGTCCCCGGCCCTCAGGAGGGGAAGGAAGGCCTTGCCAAGGGCCTGGGGTGTGGTGTGGGCTGTGTGGCTCCTCAGCCGTACATCACAGCTCAGGTGCTCGCTGGGGAGGGCAAGTTTCGATTCTCAAGGCAGGGCTGCCTCGCTTGCCCGCTGCTCCTCTGGGCAGCGAGACACTCGGAGCTTGGCGGAGGCTGCCCGGGGCTGGGAATCCAAGGCAGGCGTTTTTCTTGTCCTCACCCAATAGATTCCATGGCGTTGTGTCAAAAACCCCCTTTGCTGCATGTGCCTGTGGAGGACAGGGGTGCCTCAGTCTGTGTCCCAGCATGGTGCCCTCCAGCCAAATAGCTCTACTGAGCTAAAAGAGAAGAACCAGATGTGGTGGCATATACTTGCAGTCCTAGCGCTTTGGGAGGCAGAGGCAGGAGGACTGAGAGTTCAAGCCCAGTGTGGGCAACTTAGCAAGATCATGTCTCAAAATAATAGTAGTAATAATAATAATAATAATAATAATAACAATGCAAAGGTCTAGAGTCCCTTTCCAGACAAAACAAGACAAAACTGAAGAACTTTGACATTGGCATAATGCTAACCTCAATCCTTTAGGGGCACTGGCCACGTTTCTAGTGTTCCGTGGCTCAGGTTGTCTGGAGACCACATATAGGAGAACGCAGGCTAAGCGCTCTGCATTGTGAGTTGTCTTCCAGGCAGCACTGGCCTAGCCCCTCAAAACTTAGGGTGCTAGTGTCAGCATTGGGGTCCAAGGAGCCAGGAAGCCGGCAGGTGCAGGTGTGGGATGTGCTGCTGTGGGGATGCTGGCCACTGGGGGCTACTGAGGGCACTGAGGAAGAGGGTCTCTGACAGTTAAGGAGCAGTGAGAACTTGACTGGCTGGGAGCCCTGGAGGGGCTCGGCGAGGCGCACGTCTGGTGTGTCTGGTGGTCATGGGCTGTGGCCTCGAGGTCCGTGTCTGGTCCCTGATGTTCCTCTCTACACTGCTCCCCTGCCTGCTTCTTGGACACCCCCTTCTGCCGTGGTGTTTCTGCCCTGGAATCAGGTGACTTGGATGAAGCCCCTGGAACCATAGGCCCGATGAAACCATTCCTCCTTCATATGTAGGTGTCAGGTGCTGTGTTCTGGCAATGGGAGAGCTAACCATAGTACAGGGAGTCGGGGACGAGGTAGGGCCAGCCCTGGGCACGGGGGTCTCAGGGTGTGGATGGGGCAGCCGTGCCCATCCTTGTCTGTGTGCCTTGGCTCTAAGCATCCACGTGCCCATGTACAACGTGGGAAGAAGAATCCTGTCACATATGACGTCAGGAGGGCCTGAGAGGAGCCCTACTCCTGGCTGTGCTGCTATGCCATGCATGACGTCAAGCCCTCGGTCACTGGGTCTCCAGTTGGTGCAGCAGAACTGAGGAGTCTTTGGGGGCCGGGGGCCAACTGAGGCTCAGGAGGACCTGTGGCTTCTGGACCACACCCACAGCCGGAAGCGGTGCATCGTGAGGCGCCTCTGGTCTCTGCATCCCACGGGACCTCTGAGGTGGACTTCTACCTCCCGAGTTCAGCTTCCTAGAGAGGATTTGAGGCAGCTACCCCATTGTTTTACAAAAGAGAAAACAAGCTGGGGGAAGCTGAGGGACTGACCCAAGTCATGTCGTCCCCCAAGCTCTCTGACAACAGGGCCATGAAAAGGTTGTAAGTGCAGCCTCAGACTCTCTGCACCACCCCCCACTCCATCCAGGTGCCACCATCCTCTGAGGGACCTAAGGCCGGGCTGAGGGGAAGGCGAAGATGCAGCCAGGGGGCCCAGGAGAGGTGGCCAGGGCAGAAGAGCCCTGCAGGGGATGGGGTGGGTGTCTGTAGGGGTCAGAAGTGGCTGCTGCATCCTGTGAGGTCCATATGCAGAGAACAAGTTCAGGTGGAATCCCTGTGAGGCTCCACAACCTGCCCAACACACCCAGTGAAAGCGGCTATGGCGGCTGTCTGGCTGCTCCTCCCAGCCAGAGCTCCAGGGGTTTCCCACCAAGCACAGCCAGTGGATTCTCTAGTACCAAAGCTCTGACAGAGAATGTGCTTCCTGGGGCACTGGGACAGAGGACCCTGGCCCCATCAGGGAGAGTTATGATCTGACAAGGGTGCCCCTGGCCGAGCGCCTCTTTGATGGGCGAACCCTGCTTTGATCTTCTTTTGAAGTCCTGGCTTCTGGACCAGCGACCTCATGGGGGAGGAGGCCTGGAAAGGGCGAGATGAAAGGGCAGGGGAAGCCCGAGAAGGAGGGAGAAGGGGAGGGGGTCCAGGAGATGGAGAGAGAAACAGATGTGTGAACAATAACGGGAAAGCGGGAAAGTGGGCAGCTGGGAGAAGGAGATAGAGGAGAGGCTGGCAGGAAAAGGGCTGAGGAGAGGAGGTGCTGAGTGCAGCTAGAAGGGCGGGCAGGCCAGGCCGGGGGAGGGAGGGGGAGGCCCAGAGCCCTTGCCTACTGTCCCAGCCTCCGTTGCCCTTCCTCTTTCCAGGGAGACACCTCTCTGGCTGGCTCCATCACAGCCAGGTGGTGGTGTGGAATGGACCAGGGGTCCAGCCATTTCCTGACCAAACGAGTGAAGAGCTCACACAGGGACTTTCCTTGGGGTCTGTGGCACAGGCTGCACCCCACTCAGGGGCGGGTACAGATGTGGGGGAGAGTCTGCGCTGTGGCCGTGCACCTGTTCTCCTCTGTCATCCGGTTCCTCCCGTGGGGGCTGCCTCAGGCCCCCAGCCAGGGGTAATCAGGATGAGAAGAGGCTGACTCCCCACCCTTCTTCTCCCCACCCTCTTGCTCTGTACCCACCCCCATGCACTCCGCCTGTCACATGTAGTTTGTTGGGGGCTCCTCTCCAAGGGACGGCACCCTGTATGGCTCTTTTCAGACTCTGGATCCCAAAGAGGGTCCCTCTGGGGTGGGGACACCTCCCCCACGCCACCCCAGGCTCTGCTGAGGATGGAATGTGTGACAAGAGAAAGCCAAGGAGGGGCCAGCAGGACCCTCCCTCCCTTGGGTTTCTGCCAGGAGCGCCCAGGATTATGCCTGCCCCACCCCATGTATACTTCAGTGAGCCCGGGAGGGTATCCAAATTAGGGTTTATGGGATTAATGGCTTTTTCTGGGCCCCCTGCGCCTCCCCCACCCTGCACCTCATGCCTTCCTCCTGTGGTTGGGCCTTTCCCTGGGCCAGACCTCACAAGAAGCTGCAGTAGCTGTGTTCAAGGGGCTGGGAAGGAGGGCAAGCTCTGGAGAGCCCAGCCCCTCACTGTGCCTGCAGCACCTCACGCTGGAGCAGGGAAGCACTTAGGTCCCAGTGCCACACACTGCAGGGACAGCAGTGTGAGCAGCTGCAGGACCCCTGCTTGCCCCGGGCTCTTCTCTTGCCCACACCTATGGGTATAATTCATATACCCATAATTCATCTGCAGGGGTGGCTCGGGGGACACGGTGCTGAGGCACAAAGGGGTGAGGACAGCTGAGGGGTACAGGGCAGACTACTGGCTGACGGAAACCCAGCTGGCTCTCAGAACCATTCTGCAGGGCCTCTGGAGGAGCCCTTCTTGGGATTATGCCCCTACACCAGCCCTCACTGGCGCTGCCCAATGCCAGCCCTGTGGAACCTCTGTCACCAGCACTGGAGCCTCTCCTGGCCAGGCCTCCCTCCTCCAGCCTGTCTTTTTCTCTGCCCCTTCCAGTCCTACTCACTGTCCAAACCAGCTCAAGCACAATCTCTCCAGGCCTTGTGTCCCCCTCTATACCCCTGCCTAAGCTTCAGTCTTAGGGTTTTAGTTGCCCAGGTGATGGGGTCTTCAGCTTTGGTCAACCCCTCAGGGTGGGCAAGTTTTCCTCAGTCCATGTCTGGGTCTCTGCTCTGTGGACTCCATGGGACTCACACATGTACTAGGGCCCAACTTGGAGACAGCCCATTTACCCTTTATCCCAGGAGAGCCCACCAGATTCTCTTCAGCCCCTGGATGTAGGGCCCTGAATTGTTCACCTTACAAGGAGCCCCTTGAGCCCAGTGAGCTCCCTGAACCTCAAGTCCGGAACCCTAAGACCCTGGGATGGACAGTTACTCAATAATTGTTGATTGACTTGGACTTCGTCTGGGTTGATGGGATCTAGGGGAAATGTGAATGAGTGCACAGCCTTGATGTTGGGGGCTCCTTGGTCAGAGAACAGAGAGGAATGTCCAGCTGTCTGGTATGGGGTGAGGACTCAGGGACATCCATGATGCAAGGTTCCAGGCAGCTTCTGAGAGCCAGAGGTAGATAAGGAGGGCTTGGAACCCAGAGACAAGTGGAACAAAACGAGGCTCAGAGAGAGGAGAGACAATGTGCTAAGGCAAGATGAGTCAGTGTCAGATATGGGGCTGCATTCAGACCTGTGGGCTCCTGGTCTGTGCTGCTTCTCTTGCTCCTGCCTGTCTCCTCCTACCTCTGCTTCCACCCTCAGGGCCCCAGCCCTGCACACCTCCTGTCCTCCACACAGGTAGGGCATAGGCACTGCCAGGAAAGGTGAGGCAGGGCCCAAAGAGTGAGAGCGGGTCGTCAGGGGTACCTGAGTCCAAAGCAGCGTGGGCAGGCAGCGAGGCAGCATGCGCTAGGGTGGGCTCAGCTGAATGGTGGCGTATTCTACCACCTCTCCAAGCTCTGGCTCCGTGGTTCCTGGCCCTGGCATGACTTCCAGGGCTGAGGTGTCCAACTCAGCGTAGTGGACTTCAGTGTCCTTTAGGCCAGGACCCTAAGAATGAAGAAGGGAGAGATGGCGTAGGGAGCAGAAGCCAGGCCCAGGACAGCCACCCAAGACCAGGATTTGGGATACCATGGGGAGGTTTGGGGTGCAGTGGGTGGACGAGCAGGGTGGGAACCAGGAAGATGGGGGACAGACAAGAGAACCAGAAGGCCAAGTGATCAGTGATAGCAGACAACACAGAGAGTAGAAGAGACATGTCCAGTCACAGCCCCCAGGCATTTATGTGCTCAGCTAGGGTCTGACCTGCTGGGCCCTGGGCATGGTGAGCACAGGTGACATAGGTTTCCCTCCTGGCCTCACTATATTTGGCTTTGAGATGATCCAGGCCCACCCTGTCAGGACCTGAAGAGGAGGGACAGGCAGGAGCTGCGCCAGCCTGGGCCACAGTTTTCAGCAGGGCAGGGGAGACACTAAGAGGAGTGTGGAGCCTCTAAGAGCACCTGGCTTTGGAGTTCAGCTGGGCCACTCGCGAGGACTCGGGGCATAGACTGGTCAACCCACGAGGTTTTGCAAACAAGCAAGTACAACTTACAAGCATCCTTGTCTCTATTGTCAGAGCCTGGGGCTTCGAGCCCCACCTGGCTCTTCAGTGACCCTGCGTTGCTGAGCTCTGAGTTGAATGTGGAAATTATCGGAATAAGTGAACAGACAGACAGAGGCCCTCCCTCCCGCCACTCGGGTCTGGCAGAGCTGACCACTTACACTGCCTGCTTGGGCTCCCAGAGCAGGCCAAGAGAGAGCTGGGGTCTCCCAGCCAGCAGAGTAGGATGCTGAGGGCAGGAGAAGGCTTCTGTGCTACTGGAGGGGCCCCTCTGGGCTGGCTGTAGCCTGTCACCCACTCTTCTCCCTTGGAGCAGCAGACAAGTCCAGGTGCCCTGATTTGGCTGCCCTCTGCCAACTGTGTCAGCTGCCCATCAGTGCCCGAGATCAGGGACAAACTACAGGGCTAAGATTAGTGCAATTAGCTCCTAATTTCTCACCAGTGCAAGTCACACCCTCACACCTTCTCTCTCTGTCCTCTGTGCTGTCAGAGCCTGTTGGGAATAGCAGGTAAAGGGGCCTATTTTCCAGAAGGAAGGCACTCTGGAAGGAGGTTGGGGGTACAGAGATGGAAGGAAGGGGAAGAGGTAGAGAGACAAGAGTTCTGGGACCCACTGCAAACAGTGGCTGTGAGTGGAAGAGGTGTCCATGTAAATAGGGCCTTCAGGCTATAGTTTGGACTTGCTTTTCCCCATGGCCGTAGGGACAGGAAATGCTTGAGTCCACTGCAGGGGGCCCCATAGATGGGGAAGGTGGCTGTCCTTGCGGAAAGGTGTGGAACCTCCCTGCAGTAGGAGGAACTGAACGCCCAGACTATGTCCGGGTTCCATACCTCAGTGGTGAGCAGGAGTGGATGCCCCTCTCTGCCCATTGTCATGAAGATAACTAGGGAAGGGTGTCTAGGTGGATAGAGGCCTGGGTATCCTGGGGTTGTCCAGGCCTCTTGGTATCAGTGAGGCATCTGCAGAGAATGTTCTCCAGGTTTTACACAGTCTGAGGATGTGGGGCTGCTCAGTGAGCCCTGGGAAAATTGCCTTCAGCCTTAATAAAATGTGTCTTGGAGATGGACAGACTGCAGTGACCCTGTGACTTGTGCTGAAGGACACCAGGAGTGATCCAAGACAGCCAGTATAAGGGGTCCGTGGGGACTTGGGCCTGGGTCACTTACTGTTTGTGGAAAGCAGGAATGGAATAGAAAGTGGCCATAGAATTTGCACAGTGTAAGGCACGGTAGCCCTGGCTGAAGATCCCACTGTAGTGACCTAGGAGTGCATCTCGGCAGGTGGACACGTTCAGGCACATTGTGCAGGCATTTGGAAGGGATGCAAGAAACATCACAGTGTCACATGGGCCCGATGTATACCTAACGAAAACCAAGAGCCATCAACCAGCAGTGAGAGCTCAGTGCGGGAGCCAGAGCCCCTCTAGAAGCTTCAGAGAGGAGAGGATGCAGCTGAGGCGCAGGCTGTGAGGGAAAGACTCACAGAGCTCCAGGGGGCCTCAGCCCCCAGACTTGCTAGCCGAAGGTGAGAGCCCTGGGTGGGAAGACGTGGGACCTGAAATGGAGGCATGAGGCAAATGGAATCTACTAGGCCAGGAGGGCAGGAGGCCGAGGGCAGCAACCCTGAGGATGTGACCCTCAGAGCAGGCAGAAGTGGCTCTTTCTCTAGTTAGCACCGTCACCAATCCACGCTGGACACCACAGAGGCCTCTCCCAGCAAAGCAATGGGTGCTCCCCTCTGGAGCTGCCCTGCTCTGGCTGAAGGATGATATTTAGGGGTAAAGTCCCACGTGACCCAGCTAGGGACACGTTGGCCCTGGTCACAGGGGAGAGACGGCATGCCTTGGAGGCAGGAGGAACAGGAAACGCTCCGCAAACAACAGAGAAGCCCCATGTTACGGTTTATGTCTAGATCCCCAAAGCCCTAAGGCCTACATGCAATATAAGGGGCAGAAAGAGCCCTACCCCTTCTCTCTCCTGTCACTTTTGCTGTCTTCTGCCACCATAAGAGATTGCCCCTCTGCCATGTACCACCCTGCCTTGGAGCCAGCTGATTATGGATTGCATCCTCTACAAACTATGAGCTAAATAAACCTCCCCCTTTTTAACTTTGGCTATGGGTATTTTGTCTCACCAGATCAGCACGCTGGGGTGGATTTTGAGGGTTTATAATTAAGGGGAACACAATAAAGACCACATAAGCCAGAATTCATTTTCTTGAGTGTACTGTCACAGATATGGAATTTAACACCCTCACAAGGACTCCAGAGTTCAGGGTAAACTCACCGCTAGGGGCACGGCACATCCACAGTGCAAAGGAGCATTGCTGGGATTGACGCACAGATCACACACTGGGTGCTTGGTCTGTGGGGCAGAGGTAAGAGCATGCCTCTGAATCTGCCACTCATCAACCACAAGAACGAAACGAAGCAACTCATTTTATCAGTGCCTTCATTTAAGACCTAAAGGATGCAGGGGTGGGGGTTCCTATATGATCTCCACTTAATTTGTAAGTCTGGCCTCTGCAGAAACCAAATGGATTCTAGAGGATGAGAGTTAATACTCTAGTCTGAATGTTGGCATCCCCTCGAATTCACATGTTGAGACTCTAGCCCCCAGGGTGGTCATAGCAGGAACTGGAACCTCTAAGAGATGGGTAGGATTAGTCTCTTACAAGAGCTGGAGAAACTCATCTCTTCTCCCACCATTTGAGGACACAGAAGTTTATCATCTATGTAGAAAGTTCTCTTTGCCAGGGTCTGAGTCTGGCTCTTCAGGACTGTGAGACATGCATGCATCCCTCTTGCTAAGGCCACCCAAGTGATGCTATCTTATAATAGTAACCTGGGCAGACTGGACCGTCAAGGACTAGAACCTCAATCACGTGGTAGTCCTGATTGCAGCTGTCAGAGCAGTCGTCTAAATGCCAGCTGAAGGACAGCTTAGCAGCAATACTTTGAAAGACCTCTAAATGGAGCTGTGTCCCCCAAGAGGAAGAATTCATGGGTCTGGGGACTAAAGGTTGAAATCTAGCAGGAGTGACTTTCCATTTTCAATGACTTACTGGGGACTTTGTTTCTGTCCTACAGCTCTGGGCTCTGCAGTGTGGAGGGTCCCATTAGGCTAGAAGATAGGGCCACCTAGACAGCGGGACTCCAAGTATGTTGGAACCAGCAAGGCAAGGAGAGGACTCATGTGTTGGCAGGGGTAATGGACTTCAACCAGAAAGAGAGGTGCTGATGGCTATACCATGTTAGGGATGCGAGCAGAGCCCACACTTGGTTTGTTCTACATGCTGACCGTGAAGGGAGACATGCAACAAGTCTGCATGAAAATGGGATGCTCACCCAGGGCTCAGAGACTTCCAGTTGAAGATCTAGGCCATGCTGCCTGAATGGCCACCACGGCATGCTGTAGAGATAGCTGAGTGCGAGAGGGAAGCAGGGAACAGAGGGGATGTGTGGGTCATGGCCTTCAGGTCTGCCATAGCAGAGGGCCTCCTTGTGCAGAAAGAGAAGCACCCTGAACTGTGAAGAGGAGCTGCTCCCTGAGCCTACATGGATGAGAAGCACTCTGCGACCATGGTATTGTGGGCATGCGTGGCTCTGATCTCCTGCGATGCAAGCCTGGTTGGCTGCAGCCCTACCTGTTGTCTCTCTTCATCTACGATGGCCTTTGTACTGAGGCCACACCTGGTCCAGGCTGCTCCCAAACCACAGTGACCAGGGTGGACACAGGAGTCCTCTAGTGGCAAAGAGGGCCCTAAGACTCCAGGCTGGCCAGCCCGTGCTGTCCTCCCGGGACTTCCTATGAATCCCTACTTCTGCTCTCCTGTCATGAGCAGAACGCAGCACCAAAGATCCCCCTGCCTCCTCCTGCTAGCAGCCTGCTGTATCCCCACAAGTACACCCAGTGGTGCTCAGCTGTCTAATCTCATCCTATGTCCCTGCTTAGAGGCCCTGAGCTAGATTGCGAACTCCGTCCTCCGAAGGCCAGTAGGCCAAGTCTTCTGCATCTAGCCTGGGCTGCGTGTGCTCACAGGACTGAGGAGGAGGCAGCTCCTCTCCTTAAAGACAGGTAATGAATATCTCCTGTCTTCCTCTAGACACCAGCTCTCAAATCCCCTGAGATCCATCCAGCTCTCCAAACTGTACCCGAAACTCAAATGGACAGGCACCAAGAGGAGTGCCATGCATTAGATGCAATCCTTGGACATGTGTGCAGCAGGGGCCCAGTCCACAGAGAGAGGGGGACCTGGGCCACTCAGGCTGGGGACCCCGAGCTTTGCCGTGCTTGAGGTTGCTCACTGCTCAGGCTCCCTACAGGAGCCTTCTGAGTCCTGCCCTGCCAAACAGGGCATGTTCTCTGCCTCACTCTCCCACTACGTGTTGAGGAGGAGAATTGATGGCAACATCAATGATGTGGCTTGTATACAAGCTTCACTGACAGCAAAGCAGAGCACTGGGGATAAATCCATTCCCCACCCAGTAATTGCTTTGTGAGCTAAGAGGAATTACACTTCTTTTGGCAGCAACAAGAAAATCTCCCCAGGACTCCAGAGTCTCCCTTCCCCTGGGACCTGTGCATGCCATCTCCGCAGGCCATTCTCCACCTAAGTGCCCCATTGCAAGGCCCTTTGGCTGGGGCAGCACACAGATGGAGACACTTCCTTTTCCCCATCACCTGGCCCCTGTGGTCCACAGCAGGTGGGCAGATGTGACTCTCCCAGCTCTTTGTCCCAAGAGGCTCTCAAATGGTTAATCTCATCTGGGGATTCTGTTAATCTAACTCCAGCAGAGCCATGCGCTGAGATCTTGGGGTTCTCGGGTTCCTCTGAGGGGTGGAGTGTGTCTGGGTGTGCAGAGGGGGCCAGGGTGTGAGTGCGTTCCGTGAGCTAGTGCTTATAGGAATGGTCTGGCTCCTCCTGGGCCCCAAAGGGGGGCATGCATGCCGGCTGAGGGGACAGCCCCCAAGAGCAAGATGGGAAGTTGTTGGTGGGGATTAGGGCCAGCTGCAGCTGTCCTGTTACATCACGGCGATTTTTATGCCTAGCTTGGGCCCTCTCTATAGGGGGTCCTATTGGAGTCTTCCATGGTTTTCAATTGCTCGCTTCTATCCCTTCTCCCCCATGCCTCAGCGCCCCCACCCACTTGCCTGCATGGTTCTGAGAAAAGTGTTGGATTCCTGACTAGAGGCTGGGGGGAAGGCCCTTTTCACAAAGCCTGACTGGGCAGGTCTTTCTCTTTTCCAGAATGGTGGGTCTCCTGTCTCTGTTCCAGCCCACACCCGACTAGGGCTGCCTTGCCTACCCTCTGGGCCCCTGGAGCAGAGGGCAGTTGGGGAGCACCCAGGCCTTCCACTGTACACAGGCAGCCTGAGCTGCAGAGGGCGGAGCCCACTGAGCTGCCCTAGGGTCTTGCTCTGGGGTCCCTTGTCGCCAGGTAACTCCCTACACAGCTGCTCTTCACAGTGGAAACTGCATGGTCAGCACCTGAACGAGGGGTGAGAGGACCCAGAGTTTGGGCTGTGCTGTTCCCAGTTACTTCCTGGGTGATCTGGGCAAGTTTCCTAAGTTTCCTGGCTCTCAGTTTCCTCATCTATCCAATGGGTGATGGAAGCACTCATCACACACATGGCTGTGAGATTAGACGGCACTTGCAAAGCCACTAGCAAGGTGCCTGCCACACAGCGGGTGCCCTGTGCTGCCGCTGTGATCCTTTCTGTCACAGCTGGCTGGGCCACATGGTGTAGCCTGAGCCGTGCGAAGCACCCTCAGAATGGGAGGAGGACAGTGCGAGTTGCCCAGCTGCTATCTGAGGAATGGGCTTTATATCTATCCGCAGGAAGCTTCAATTCATTCCCAAGTCTGACCAGCTGGTGGCCTTTTGCTCTCTGCAGAATATTAGAAGGTGGAGGCTGGGCTGGTCCTCTGGGCCCGGTACCCTGGAAGCGAATGTGGCCTCCCTAAGGGCAGATTTGGCTCCTAAGATGAGCCTTCGTTGGCACCTCCAGCCAAGAGGGAGGATGGCCATAGTGTGGAGACAAAGGCCTGGCTTGCCCACCAGTGCCAAGACAGGGAGTGTTATCTTTGGGCCCAGGTGCTCTAGCCTGGGTCTGTGGGTTGGCACGAAATAGGTGCCACCGCTAGGCCCTAAGTCTGCCTACAGGAGAAGAGTATGGGCAGGGGAAGCCTCTATTCAAGTAGGTGCAGACTCCTCAAGCAGCTAGGAGCGGGGCCAGGAGGAGGGGACGTGGCTGGCTTTCTGGTGGTTCTTGGCAGTATCTGGAGACTGGGGTGCAAGGTAGAGTTGGAGGCTGAGGCTCAGAAAAGGTAGAACTGGGCATTGGGCTAGGCTTGGCCTCACTGGAAGTTCCACTTTCCTCCCTGGCCTGTCCAGTGTGCAGCAAGGTCTGTGCCCAGGGGCTCTGCAGACTCTCCTCTTGGGGGGCCTCCTGCACCTCCCCTCCTGGCCTCCTTGGGCTCCTGTGTCTTCTTTCCTTCAGGCAGATGAGCTCCTGGCTAGGCCGTGGGTCTGAGCTGGGGATACTGTTCTCACAGTTAGTCATCCTTACCAAGGGGCTGTAAGGAGGGGAGGCCCCCAGGTCATAGTAGGGGGGCTGCAAGGGTGGCTTCTGTGGCTCCTCTTCTTGTGGCTGCTGCCTCTCTGATTCAAGGTGGAGACTCTGGAAGAGAAGGAGATGTACTGACCATTCCATCCAGCTCCAGGGGGCCCTCTGGTCTGCCTGGGACCCACTCCCACCCCAGGCTGTGGCCACCGCATGGTGACTATCTTGGAGGGCACAAGCGAGCCTGAGCTAAGCCTTTCGTTTTGCTGCCTCTCCCAGGGATCGGCACACGGCCAGGCACCTGATAGCACGAATGAATCCTTTAAATGTATGAATGGACTGAGAGGTAGGGGAAGACGCTGGGGTGGAGGGGCTGGGTGGAAGGGTCGTGGTTTGGTACCTCTCAGAGTGGGGGTGGGAGAGGACTGGATGTGGGCTTGTGGGAATGGGTCCTTGGAGTGTGATGGCTTTGTTCAGGCTGGGCTCCCTCCATTTTTCTCCTTGTCCCCCCAAGTCTCGAGGCACTGTTTCCTGCTCTCCCAGGCCCACCTGGATGTCTTCAGGTACAAGGCAATTGTCAGGAGGCAGAGGCTCCAGCTTCTGGGAGGGGGACAGGTCCATCCTGGGGAGCAGAATCCAGGTGAGCTCAGCACAGGTGTCCACATGGGAGTCTGCCCTGGCTGGGCCACCTGACTAGTACGGGTCCCTGAGCCCAGTCAGAAGTCCCCTAGGCGGCCAAAGCTTGGCCACTCAGCATGGGGGCAGAGGCTGAGGGTGGCCCACCCATCTTTCCCAGATGTCCCTGTTTCAGGCCTAGGCCATCTGGCCCTACCCATCAAAGGACAGTGGGAAATCCAGAGGACGTCCTTGGGGCCAGGAGCTCGGGGCCTCAGGTGTGAAGTGTGGGTATACCAAAAATAAACACATAAACAAACAAACAACAACCTCAGGCCATCATGGTAAACAGTATTTACTGCAACATTTTAAAAATGAAATTAACACAAAAATCCATAAGGAACAAAAATGTCAACATTTTAAATAAAGACAGGACCAGTAATCAAGGCCTGCTGAGCCATGCTGGAGCCTGAGGCAAAAGGAAAAAAAAAATCAGTAACTATAATCCTGTCTTTATTTTAAAATGTTAGTATTTTGGTCACTATGAATTTCTGCCATTCATTTTGATTTTTTAAAGATATTCTATTAAAACTGGGGGGCCAGCGAGATAGCTCAGTGGTCTAGAGCGCCTGCTTAGGCAAACTTAGGCAAAGCGCAGGGATAGGGTTTGATCCCCAGCACCACATGCTGTGCCAGCCTGCCCCACCCTCAGGGCAGGCTGAACCAGTCACAATAAAATAAAACAAAACCCTGGGGATCCTGGAATGTGCATGCGTTTCCCTCTGCTAGGGAGGCTACAGTGGGGGGGACCCCTGATGCCTGGAGTGTAAGGCCAGCCTGGGAATATAGTGAGGCTCACCCTGAAAACAAAGCAACCAAGAACCTGCATTCAACTATTGGTTACCCTGAGGACCGAGGCTTTGGGCTCCCTGTAAACATTGTGCCTCCCTTGTTCTTCTGGCCCTCAGCCTGTTATCACTGCTTGTCAGTAGCTGGAGGAAGGTTACACTGCGTTGTGCAGGTTGTTCAATCTCCTCGCGCCTCAGTTTGCTCACCTGTAACTTGTGGACTATAATTTTGCACTGACTTCTTTGAGTTGCTGTGAGGGTGAAATGCATCTGTAGATGCCTGGCAGGCACTCTGGAGGGTTTGTTTTCCAGCCAAAGGGCACTGTATTCCCCAGGTGAGGGGGCACATGAGAGCCCCTCCTGCTTGAGTCCAGGAGCCACAGGGTGGGGAGAGAAGCAGGCTGGCTGACACTTACCCATTGCTGTTCTGCCCCAGCCAGCTCTTCCGCTGCTGGCGGTACAGGAAGAAGACAGCAAGAGCCACACCCAGGATGAGGACCATGGCCACTGTGCCCCCCAGGAGCCTCAAGGCACTTCTTGCGCTCTCATGGGGCTTTTCTGGAACCAAGAGATGGGGTGGAGGGGGGAGAGGAGAGAGACAGAAAGAGACAGAGACAAAGACAGAGAGAGAGACAGAGAGACAGAGACAGAGAGACAGACAGAGACAGAGAGACAGACAGAGACAGAGAGACAGACAGAGACAGACAGACAGAGACAGAGAGACAGACAGAGACAGACAGACAGACAGACAGAGACAGAGAGACAGGCAGAGACAGAGACAGAGAGACAGACAGACAGAGACAGAGAGACAGGCAGAGACAGAGACAGACAGAGACAGAGACAGAGACAGGCAGATAGAGAGACACAGAGAGAGAGAGAAGAGAGAGAGAGAGAGTCTCAAGTGAGCCAGGGAGAGTCAATAAGGACTTCCTTCTTCCATGAAGAAGCGGAGAGCAGCAGGGTCAGACCCCAAGGCCGGATCCTGCCCCCCCACCCCACTAACTGCACTCTGGCTCCACAGAGGCCCCGAACCTCATCCTCTGTGTCTCAGGGCTGAAACCAGACTCTGTATGGCCCTAGGATGGGAGTGTGGGCCCAGGGCGTTGGTGGGGGGCTCCTTCCTCTCTGTCTCTGGCCCTGCAGGGAAGATCCCTGTTGAAGAGCTTAGTTTCCTTCCCCTCCCCACCTGACTAAACAAGCAAATGAGGTAATTGGAGCTTCACCCTCACAGCTCAGGAGAGAGGGTGAAAATCACCGTGGGGCGCTGGGAGCTGTGAGGTTGGATGAAAAGCGGCTCCTGGAGGAGCCGGGAGCTGGGGTCTCCGTCTGTAGGAAGGACAGCTTGAATGCCCCCGTGCTGCAGCCGACCGCAAGTGGTGGAGCCGCCCTCTGGGGCCCTGCCTGCAGGAGGAGCAGGGCCGGGTTGCCCGCAGCCCCTCTCCACTTGGCTTGTGGCCGGGCAGGTCACTCAACCTGTCTGGGCCTCGGAAGGGAAGGACTCAGTTCAAGAGTTTCCTTAGGGTGAGCTCAAGTCACCAGGCCATCCTGTGGCCAGGACATCGACTGCTTTCTGGCTGGTCACCTTTGGTGTCTAAAGCCACAGAGGGTGCCAGACCCTTTGTGCCCCTCCCTCTGCTGGGCTCTGTTTCTCACCTTTGACGGAAGGGAGTGAGGAGGAAAAGCTATGCGCCTTTTTCTCTGCTTCTTCTTACCACTGTGTTGTATGATTAAACACAGAGAGGGGCCTCAATAAAGATACTAAGTTGCAGTTTGCGGTAAACGTCAGGGAGCCAATTTTCCTAAAATGGCATTGACTTGACAACTTTGTCTGCCTCTGTCTGTCTGTCTGTCTGTCTCTGTCTCTCTGTGTCTCTGCAGTACCCCTCAGCCCCGTCCCAGCCCTGGGTAAGAAGAAGCAGGGCTTCCTGTCCTCCGGAGGCTGCTGAGGACTGAAGGGCTGAGGACGGTACCCAGCCATGGCCTCCAGCACCAGCAGGACCCATTCTCCAGGGGACCTCCAAATCCTTGCCCTGGGACCCTGTACAGAGTGCCACGGGGCCTGGAGGCTTGTCATGGGGAGGTAACTTGATCAGATTCATAGTTTAGAAAGGAGACTCAGCTCAAGGGTGGCGAAGGCTCAGAGGCAGCAAGACTGGTGGCAGAGAGGCTGGCTAGGCTGTGGCCGCAGCTCAGGTGATGGTGGGATGGGGCTGGGGACAGGAGGAGGCCTACTAGGGGGAAGGAGCTGCCCAAGGAGAACCTCAGAGCTGAGGCAGGGCGAGAGTTGGCAGGAGCTGCTCTCTCTATGGGGTCTCTCTTTTCTTGCTTCTCCAGGCCAACCCTTCTTCTGTATTAGGCTGGCCGCCCATCCCCTTTCTGGACCCTCCTCATCACCTCCTTCTGGGCCTTTCTGTAGATGGTGAGATAGTTCAGCCGGGCATGGCTCAGGCTTTGTGTATAGGAAAGCGTTCTTTAACAGTGCAGTGAACGACAGAAGGAAAGGCAGAAAGTCTGCAAGCTGGCTGGGTGCCCTAGCAGAGGGGTTTATGGGAGAGGGTCAGCTGGGCTGCTGGACTTTCCCCTTCTGCCAGGGAGTGCTTGCACTGAAAGCCTGGGTCCTGGGGCAGGCTGGCATTGTCAGGGGCTGAGGGCGGGAGGGAGAGTGGCCGTGATGAAGATCAGTCCTCTTTCTGGCTGAGGAGTATGGTTTTCTCCCGCCCCCCCACCCATAGCCAACCTGGGCAGGACTCCAGGCCCTCAGGGCCCAGGCAGGAGCTGGAGACAAGGACTGGGAACTCAGCCTTGTGTGCCCCAACCTCTGTCTGGCGCTTTCAGCCTGCTGCCCTCCAGCACTCTGGTGCCACTATAGCAAGTGACTGCGTCAGCTGTCCTGATAAGGGACCTTGTACCATCCTTGCAGCGAAAGCAAAAATGAACGATGGATGAGTCTGAATGCACTGATGTGGGCCTTTAGAAAACAAGCGCCAGTGCCCCAGACCTGAGTGGAGAGTTCTGATTGTGTTCCCCCCAAATAGCCTCCTGCTTGTGTTCCCCCCTCTGCCAACCTATTCGCAACTCCCCCTGGAGTCCCCCAGCCCTGGATGATCCATCTGATTAAGTCCCACCTTGGTGGAAGAAGCACTAGCAAAGGAAGGACAAGTGGGGACAGCAGAGGGGAAAGGCAAGGAGGAGAAGCCGGCCTTGCATCTGCGGCAGGCCGGGTACCATGCCTGCCACCTCGGCCAATCAGGGCTTGTTTGTTCCTCGTAGGAAACCTGCAAAATTAGATATTATTGTTGATGAGCAAAATCAGGTTCAGAGTGGCAGAGTGATTTGTTGGGGGTCGTCCAGCTGGTCTGTGGCAGGAGGGGGTGCGGCTCTCCCTGGCTCAGGTGGAAGGCACCTCAGGTCCAGGCTGCTCCCTTGGTGTGGACCTGCTGCCTCGCTGTCAGCCCTGTGCAGACCCAGTGCTCCCCAGCCCCTCCCCCAATGGGAGGCCCTGGTTGCTTTGTCTCTGAGGTACCCCTTGACAGCTGTGAGGAGGGGGCCTGGCACTGTCCCCAGCTGGAGCCCTGGCACAGAGCCCCCAGACACTCTCTGGTTACACCGTGACAAATCTGTCCGCTCAGTCCCCGCTCCACAGGATTTAGGGCAGTCCCTCTCACCTGCAGTTTGCAGGGCCTGGCTGTGAGAGGAGCCTGGGCTAGGGTTGCCACATGGGGCCCGACACAGCTGGGGACAATGAGGGGCTGTGTTCCTCTTTCTCTACTGAGAAGGCTCGAGGAAGTTAAGTCAGCGGTCCCGAGTCTCACAGCCAGGACTGCTATGGCTGGACTGGGACCAGGATGACTTCCTTTTTTTTGGAGATGGTGTCGCCATGTTGCCCAGGCTGGTCTCAACCTCCTGGGCTCTGCCAATCTCCTCTCCCCACTTCCTGGGTGGCAGGGAGACAACTGCTCATCCCCACCACACTTGGGTCTCTGGAGAAGTCCTTGTTTCTCCACATGTCTGTGGAGCAGGGCCACCTCTGCTGTGCCACTGACCAGCCCTTCTGTGACTCTGAGTGTCTCTCAGGGTTCTGTGGAGCCGTGGACCGCACCCCAAATCCAGTGCTCTCCCTCGGCTTCTCTTGCCACCCCTGGCAGCCAGGCCTTCGTGTCCATGGGGGAGGAAGCAGATTCAGACCTCCTGGCTCCTGGCTGCTCGCTTGCCTTCTCGATGCCCCTTCTTCCATTAGACAGACAGGCTCCAAGCTCCTAGGTGCCAGGGCTCTTGCCCCTGCGTATGGGTGGGGCTCAGATGTGTAACAAGGAAGTTTCCTATTTTGAGATTCATGCTTCCAGAGAAGGTTGTCGAAAGCCTAGCGTGTGTGTCGCGAAGGGAGTGGTTGCCCAGGAGTTCACGGTTTCACAGAGGATGGCACTTCCGGGGAGGGGTTTGAAAGCATAATAGGATTTGACTAGGAGCAGAAAGGGACAAAAATATTGCAGGCAGGGTGTGGACAGCTGCAGTGGCATGGGTGTGTGATGTGGGGTGTGTGAAGAAGTCTAGTTTCTGGATATGGCTGGGAAAAGGGGTGTAAGAGAAGATGAAATAAGAGGGGAGTTGGGGGCTGAGTGTGTTCAGCAGCTTAGAGCTTCTAAGAGGATGATGGTAGTGCCTTCTTTTCTGCTGTCCCTGCCTGGGGACAGAGACCCTGCCTGTGCTGGGATTGCCTGCTCCAGCCCCTCAGGCAGCCAGGTCAACTCCTCTGCCCAGGAAGCTGACCTGGGCGAGTCGCCATGTGATGCAGGCTGTTTCAGAGCAGCTTGCTGGCTCTACTAGACTGGAGCTGGTTGTGGTGGGTGGGGAGCAGGAGGGAATCTATACTCGGGAGGCCTGGTGTTTGGGCTTGGAGCATAGTTGGCTGGAGGAAGGGCTGAACTCTCTGCCCAGGCCTCGCCCTGAGGGTCAGTGTCCACTGCCCACTCTCCAGCCGGGTGTACAGATAGGCTCCTTCCTGCTGGCCAGGGGCAGGGCTGGTGGAGGGCTCTCTGGCCTGGGCTGGCTTTCTCTGGTCCAGAGGCCTGGTGGCAGGGTCCTGTGCTCCTTCTGGGTTTTCTAACTATCCAAGTGCCAGGAAGAGGCAGGGTTCCCAAGACTGTGCCCTGGGAGGAACTGAGTACAGGGTTTTCGCACTAAGCTAATCGCTAGCCCTTCTTTGAGACCGAGTCTTGCTAAGTTGCTAATTTGGCCAGGCCAGACTTGAACTCAAGATCCTTTTGCCTCTGGTCCCCAGGGTACTGAGATTGCAGCCGTGCACTGAGCCTGGCTACCAGGACTTCTCTGAATGCGAGTAAGACCACTCCCAATTCACTGTGAGAAGGCAGTTAGGACTTGTGACTGGGGCCGGATGAGGCGGTGGGGACTGAGGGCTTCCTGCATGGCCCTCCACATTGGGGACCGCCAGCAGCCATCCCTGAGGCCTCTGCACCAGCTCGGCCTGGCCTCAGGCCCTTTACAACCTCCTCAGCCTGGCCTCGTGCCTGTGCATCTTTCTGCACGGGAGCTTGCTTCGTTCTCCCTACCCTTGCTTGTCTCATTTCAGTTCTTTCCAGGCTTCCTGGGTGCTGCACCATGACACTTGGGGGAGGGGGAGCACCCTGTACCCCAGAAAGGTGGACAAAGCTTCTTTTCCTCTCTTCTCCAGTTCTGCCTGCCCATGCTCTTTCTTCTGACCCCGTGTGTCTGAGGCAGACGGGTGTCTCAGTGCTCTCTTCCAGCCCTGCGCAGCCAGTGACTAAGTGACTCAGACAGGGCCAGGGTCTGCTTCCTCTTCTCTGTGGCTACAGGGTGAGGCTGCCTGACCCTCCGTGCTAAGCCTGCGGTGGCCCTGGGCTGGGGCCACGCAAAGGCCTCCTGGCTGGCTCACCCCAGCCCCTGCCCTGGCTACTCCCACTGGCCTAGCCTGGGTGCAGTTCAGCCTTGTGTCTGTCCTGGCAGAACCCTCAGTGTCATAAGCCTTTTCTCTTTGTCCACAGAAACTGCTCTGGTTCTGACCTTGGCTGGCTGTCACTTTCGGCCACCTTTAGACCTCTGGGCAGAGGCGACCTCCTTTCTCCCTTGCCCCTGGCTTCTATTTCATTTGCTTAGAGCAAGCACAAATTATGCAAAGTGCTTAGCACAGTGCCTGGCACATAGTCAATATGTAATAAATGATTGCTATTTTTGTTATTAGTTATTCAATAAATAGAAATTCACGGTGGCGGCGAAGTGATGGAGTTGCTAATGATAGTGATGCTGTTGCTGCGGCAGCTGCCGATGGTGGTGGGGGTGGTGGTGACGGCAGCGGCCGTGATGGTGCTGATGGTGATGATCTTAGCCCTTCTTCCCTCCTTGGAGAGCGACTGCTCTAGACACTGTTTGGGCCACGTTGCTGCTGTGGCTAGCTCACCATATTATTTATTATGTCTTTGGTGTGGCTTTATAACGTGATCTCATTCCATGCCACCACACTTTTCTACGTGTGGAGAGGTGACTGGAGGCTCAGAGCAGGTTGGTGAAATGCTCGAGGCCACACAGCTCACTGGTGGTGGAGGACAGACAGGAGCCGGGCATCTTCTGACTTTCTGCGCAGTGCTGTGCATGGCCTAGAGGAGGACCCGCCCGGATCCACGCTCATGCCACCACCACCTCCTGCCAGCCCTGCCGCTGGCATCTCTCAGTCCACTTGCAGAGGTCAGGCCAGTTCAGCTTGAATCCCTCCCTTTCTTAGCCAGCTACTCCTGCCCTCTGAGCCCCAGGGTCTCATCTGGAAAATGGGAATAACAACAGGATGGGTGTCAGGTACAGGAGCGTTCTCTTGGCCTGGAGCCTGCGCATAGTCCATGTTTACTAAGTGTTTGTTCTCACAGGGCAGGGAGGAGCCTGCTCTGAGCACGTGGGCCTATGGGCCTCTCTGACCTCATCTCTCAGTTTTCCTTAGTTTCCTCACCACTGTCACCTTTGAACTTGGACCTCTCCAGGCCTGTGTGGACTTTGGGTGAGGGTTCAGAGTGTCCCGGTGTCCGGGTGTCTGTGTGTATGGGTGGGGGGCAATCGCTTTCCACTTTGCCTTCGATGCGCCTTCCATCTGGAATCCTCTCGCCAGTATCTGCCAGGCCCCCAGCCCCTCTCACTGAGCCCTAACACACCTTGAGTTGTCATTAGGCCGAGGAGGAGGAGGAAGAGGAGGAAGGACATGCAAACTGGGCCCCATCGAGGTCAGGCCCAGCTGGAGAGAGTTACTGGGATTTCATGCACATTCCTGGGGGAGGGGAACCATCTCCCTTTGAGGACCCTGCCATGCTGGGATGTGACACCAGCCCTTAGGGAATGAAGGGAATGAGTGAGCAAGAGCATCACCAGCCAGGTGGGGTATGGGGAAGCCATCTCTCTGTCACACACTCTGCTGGGTGCTCTGGTTCTCCTCTCCCAGCCCATAACTCTTTTCTCCTCAGCTCATCTTGTACAGGGCTGCCTTGGGCCAGGAAAGAGGCAAAGACTAGAAAGGAACAGAGAGCTCAGTGGGAAGACGAATGGCCTGATTCTCTGCTTTCTAGCAGCGTGGGCTTCACTGCTCTGAGCCTCAGTTTTCTCCTCTGTAAAAGACAGATGATAAAAATGAGTGAGGAGGGCAGGATTTGATGGCAGTGCATGTCTGTAGTCCCAGCACTTGGGAGGCTGAGGCTGTAAGTTCGAGGCCAGAGTGGGCTACATAGTGGGTTCAAGGCAAGCTTGGCCTACATGGTGAGACTTTGTAAAAAAAAAAAAAGTAAAAAAAAAAAAAAATAAAGCAAGAATGAGGAAGGATGCATGTGGTGTGTCTACCACCAGGGAGTGGCCTGTGAAAGTCCCAAGAGCAGCTGTAGGGGTACTAGGGTTCTAAGATTAGTATCGAGAAGTATAACATTGTAGGGAGGAGTGATTCTCCTATTTGCTGCATGGTGGAGGTGGCCACATATACTGGAGTCCCAGGTTCTGCCAGCACTAGGAGAACCCTACCTTCTCATCCTGAATCATGGTGTCCCCTGGAGCCACTGTCTAGCATCCACCAGGAAAGCTGGGTGCACAAAGAGTTCAAAACTTCCCCCACAGAAACCAAAACTTTGGGTCAAGAGCACCGAGGAGCTCAAGTGGGGTCCTGGGTCTAGACACCTCCCCTTAAAATAACTAGGTGGGCCTGCCTCTGGAGGGAGAGAGTTGGGAAAAACTCTGGGGTCTTTGCCAGGTCTCTACAGCCACTTTCCCACCCTCGACGGCCCCGTTGTGCAGGAACTCGGTGCCCCTGAAGCTCTTTGGCTGTTTCCTGAATGGGAATCTGGTGCGTCATTTAGCCTGGCAGGAGGTCGCACACTGTGGCTTACTCTTCCTGGGCTCGGAGCCTGATGGTGGGAGACAGAGGCCTGAGTGACAGCAGTGATAAAGTAGTAAGATCAGCTCTTACTTAGTATTTGGCTGGGGAGGAGTCCCCGCAGCCAGGAAAGTTTTAGGCCTGGGGCTTTGGGAGTTGGTTGAAGGTTACAACAGCAAGTGAATTCCAAGCAGGCTTTGCCCCACTGGGCCAGGTCTGGAGCTGCCTTGGCAGGTGAAGAAGGAAAGGGGAACCTGTATCTGAGAGGGGATCTAAGTGGGGGTAGGGGTAGGGTATGGTAGTCCTGCTGTTCCCGCCCCATTTCTACTTACAGGCTGGCCTGTGTCTCAGACACAGCCGGTTCTTCCTGTTCTTGCTCTCTATTTGGGGGGCTTCACAAGGCTGTTACCCACCCAAGCCCCAGGACCTGAATGATTTGAAGAGTGACTTGGGGGCAGGTTCTACCTCCAGCTCTTTCAAGCTCTTTGCTTGGTCCACCTCTCTAGAGGAGCTGGCTCTTAGTGATCTCAAACTTTCGAGCTTCCTACCGTGAGTCACTGCTAGTGGGGACATTCTGCTCTTGATTTCAGCTAGGACAACATGAGCGCTTTACAAGAAAGTGAGAAAAACAAGAGACACAAACCCCAGCAATGGCTAAGTGCATGAGAACCTATTTCTCCTCCTGGTGCAATGGCCTATCCGATACAGATGCACTGCGCACTGTGAAGGGAAATGCTGTCTGAGGACAGCCTGGATGTTCTGCGACCTGGTGGCCATCCTCATCCGGGTCACTGGCGAGACTGAGGTGACAGATGCCAATAGTGCATCTGCCTGGGGCCAGGTGTCTGTGCCAGAGCTGCACAAGTCTGAGCTTTCCTTCCACATGGCCTGATGGATGCTTCTCTTCTCTTGGTGCCTGGGCTTGCCCTCGAAGGCACCAGGCTCAAATGTCAACACTCGCTGGGCTGTGCTTGTTTTGGTGGGCATCACTCAATTATGAGGACAAGAGGATGTCCCATAAGGACCCTGGAATTGCTCTAAATGTACTGTTGGGGTGGCAGCACGCAAGGCCTGATCCTGGTGGTGTCTGGCAGTCCCAGCCTCTGCCATGCCTGGGGAGGGTTCAAGAAGTGGGGTCCTGCCACTGGCTGTATTCTGAGCAGGTCTCTGAGTCTTCATGGTAGGAATAACCTTTAAAGGTCATTGCATGATGCTTAACATTGATAGAATTTCACAGGCTTACAGTTCACAGTAGGCTTTCACTTATCTTTACTATAATTTTAGCAACAGCATGGAATAGGAGTAACAGTTTTCCTGTTATACAGGTGTGAAACTGAGGCATAAGAGAGAAATCGTCTTTCTAAAGTCACATAGAGGTAGCAACAACCAAGTTTGCCAAGATTCACAGTTGGGCTCTGAGGCCTGCTGGCCCAGAGATTCTCCAACTTTCGGGCACCCATATTTCTTGTCTTCCACCTCTAATGTGGACCTGTTCCTTACTATCTTATGGACCTGTGGACTCTAGGCCATCTCTTCAGAGTATATAGGAGGTGGACAGGTGAGTCCAGGGGTCATGAGACATGTGTGAAGAGAGCACTACTCTCTTCAACAATAACAGGACGTGGTAGTGTGACAGACAGAAGCTCATTTGTGGAGGTTAGGAAGGTTATAGAGTGCCATGGTCCCAGGAGTGGATAGACAGGGTGGGACTGCTGCAAAACTCGAGACTGGAGAGGCCACAGGAGGAACAGTAGGACTTATTTTAAGTGTATGCTAACTCAGCAGACTTATGTTCAAAGGGATGAGCCCTCATAAAGGAAGGACTCCTCTGTTCCACATGTTACTGAGGGGATTGCTCGAAAGTTTATAGAAGACAAAGGCAGTTTGTGAAGCTGTGATAATTTTGTAATTTAACATATCTTGATAGCCTTGTGTGGGTAGAGCAGGATGGTATGGGAACAGGAAGTCATAAGCCTTTATTTACAAAACAAAACTTATTGCTTTTATCTACATTAGAACAAAGAACAATAGCTACAGGGAGAGGGAAGCCCAAAGGGGAATTTGTTTAGGTTGGGGAAACTTATTTTTCCTCCTTTTTAAGTCTATCTTCAGGACCTCAAAAGCTTAAAATTCCCAAAGTAAAGAGGGGGAATCGAAAGGACTATTTGTCTTCCTGGAGTAATGGTTGTTCTTGGTCTAGCTGTTTATTCCTTTGAGCAGGGCCCTCTGACCCTATACTGTGTCCACAGGTCCTGGTGGAAAATCCTCCACAAAAATGCATGTGGAGAGGAATCTTAGCATGGTCTGAAGGAATAAACACGAGAGGAGGTACAGGTGTGTCAGTTCTCCCTCTAAAATGCAATTTAGTTCAGTGCAGTTTCTCTGGGCTTTGCCAAGGTCAAAGGCACAAGTGCAGCCACTTCAGAAGGAGTTTCTGGCTTTAAGGTTATGTGTGTTTGGAATAGAAGAGGAGCTGAAGACTGTTCAGGACCTGAGTACATCTGGAGAGGGGACAAGGAGAAGGGTGGTTTAGTTCTAGCATAGTGGGAAGCCTCAGGGAGATTTGGTTAATTTTTAAAAAATCTCATCCGAAGTTGCAGGGAAACAACCTTAAAAAGAAAAATAGAAAGCGTTGGAGTCTGGGTTTTTGTTGGGACAAAGACTAGATGGAACCTGCGTTAGATGAGGGTGGGCATGGCGCTGGTGGTGTGTGGACACCGTATTTTTTAGGACAGGCCGGGTGTGCAGCATCTTACATTCTTACTGGAGCCGGGATGGAAGCCTTCGGGTCTCCTTTTCTACATGTGCTCCAAATCCCCAGCTCATTAGAGGCAAACCTGGTCATTGAACTCAGGCTCCAAAACTGGGAATTCCCTAGCAATGAATATGTCTGGGCTGGAAATGTTAAGCATTATTCAAATGGAACTGAGTATCGTCAACATACTCAGTAAGTTACAGGCCAATGGAAACTTGTGAGCCACGGTCGTATTTTGTTTAATAAATGATATTCAGTATGGATTATCAGAAATTTTACCTCAAAACTTTTTTTGCCTGTGTAGTTCAGGCTGGCTTCAAACTCACTAAGTAACCCAGACTGATCTTGAACTATGGGCTATCACTCTGCCTCAGTCTCAGCAGCCTGGGTGCTGGGATTATGGGTGTCCACCACCACAGCTGATTAGTTTAAATCATTATTGAAAGTTTCTAAAGAAGGAAGGAAAGGGGAAAGGGTAAATTAATAAAATATTGAGTGAACGAGTAAATGAACACATTTGTTTCCAGAAAATTCTATATATGTCTAACCTTTGTTAGAGTCTGAGCCCATAAAACTCACACATTGACGTCCTGCTTGGAGAATCTGTTTCATTTCTTTTCCAGGAGGGTTTGGCTACAGTGCAAAGAGTACTTGGGGTGGATCAGGAGCCCCGTGTTCAAGCTCGGAATCTATCACTCATCACTGTGTGACTCTGGGCAGGGCAGGCCTGGAGGTCGTTACTGACTAATAAGGGCCGAGCAGACCTGCCTCTTGCAAATCCTGCCAGGGGTTGGGAAGATGACCGAGCGCCAGTGTCCTCTTCCTGCAGCCAAAGACCGGCCTATTCCAGTTGATGCTTACTGCACAGAAGTTGTCATTCCTCCTGGCATAATTGATCTTCCTTTTCCAGAACATTTCCATGTTGCCAGATCATGTCAGATACCATTTTTTCTAGGAAACCTTTCTTCATGAGCCCCACCTGCCTCTGATGATTCACTTTGATACTGAACACGATTCTCACAAATTGGGGTTGTACTGCCTGCTGGGTCACTGCTTCGTGGGTGAACTGAAACCTGCGTGGACTTTCTGAGGAAGGGCTGATGTGGTTTTCCCTCCAAGAGCTCTAGCACTGAGGCCAGGCAGGGCTTGATTTCTAGTGTCTTTATGGTGGCAGTAACTGATAGAGGGCAGAATTGCCATGTGGTTAGTGGCAGGACCCTTCGGGCCAGGCACCTGTGTTTGAAGCATAGCTCTGTAACTTTGGGCCACCCTTTTCGGTTCTTCATTTCCCTCTGCCTTAGGGGTGGTGGTAGTAATAACACTGTCCTCACAGGAGGAGGTGGATTTAATATTGTAAAACACATTGAGTAGTGCCTGGTACTGAACGATACGTAAATCTCAGTTATTATTGAAATATCTTGGGTCAGTTTGTAGTTGGCAAACATTATATGAACGTAAGAAATTTTTTTTTTTTTTTTTTTTTTT
>PVKN010006999.1:0-27433 GCA_004027915.1 Capromys pilorides
ATCTAGAAGGAACTGAGCTGCTCTTCATTCTGGGAAAACACAGGAGTAGAAGCTTTACACCACTGACATATTCAAATGCAGTTGAATATTTTTGTTGTCCATTCAATCATGTAACAAAAGTCAACATAATCATGTAACAAGTAAATTCACTTTGGCCCTTGAGGTCTTCTGCCAGGGCTAAACAACACTGAATCCTAGTAGGATCCAAGCACTTAGGTGGAAATAAAGGCAGTATAGACCTATCCAGATTCAGCAGGTTTCAAATTTGGAAATATGCTGTAGGTTGTGGTGAGTACAAACCTCTTAAAGTAAAGCAGAAAAGCCAAGAGATTTGGCTGGGGAAGAGGGTGATCAAGTAAATAAGGTTTTTCTTCCATCTGCCATTTCCTATCCTCTTACTTTCATTTTTCTGAAATAAGGTGTAAGTAATATATTAATCACGTGTCTTAACTTTCCTTTTCCTTTATGGTCCCCTTGCACATTTCTGTGTCTAAAAGCAGCATTTTTCAAATTGTACCCACTGTTGGAGCATATTTTTGTGTCATGACATTGTGTGTATACACACACATCTATACAACACAAGTTTCATGAAACAATATTTCATCTTCCAATGCAAAATGTTCTGTGCTAGTGTTTGTGTTTCTATTTTAGACTATGCCATTCTCTTTCTTTGAAAACATGCTATTATTTGAAGTGACTAAATTGATTTAATGTCATGACCTGCAGTTAAGGGAGAAAAGCAGGTGTACCTTAGTGATGTGGGAGTAGAGCTTTGGCAGTGTTCTGCTTAATTTGCACAAAACTAATAACACAACCGACTGGCTTAGAGAGGTCAGATTTGGTTATATGGAAAGTTACCCAACAGCCTTAGCCAGCCATGCTTCCTTGCCTATACCTGACGTGACTGGGAATCCATATACTCCAAGTGTGAGTCTTCACTCTTACTTACTCTTACACGGCATTCCTCCTTAGCTTTCGGCAATGCTCTTCACTCCCTGGATGGGGCTACATCCCGTGCAGATTTTGTGGCTTTGTTGGATCAGTTTGGCAATCATTACATCCAGGAAGCTATCTATGGCTTTGAAGAATCCTGTTCTATCTGGTACCCAAACAAGCAGGTCCAGCGGCGACTCTGGATGGAATATGAAGATATCAGTAAAGGTGAGTGGTGTGACCAGCCCCAAATTCTACTCCCTACTCAGGTCATAGGTGCTCCTGTGTAATCCATAAAGCCAAGCTTAAGGAGTCACTATGGAAAAGAGGGCTTCACATTTTCCTTCAGTGATGCGTGCCTAGTTGTATTGTATTTTAATTGTTAAATGTATTTGATTATTACAGGTTACACAGCTCAGACTCATAGTGATCCTCCTGTTTTCAGCCTCTCCAGTGCTGGAATTATAGGCATGTGCCACCATGCCCAGACTCAGTGGTCAGCTCAGCCTGAGCTGGCTGACGCGACCTGTGGTGCCTAGGATTGAACCATGGTCCTTGCACTTGCCTAAGCTTGCCTAAGTAGGCTCTTTAGTCCACTGAGCTATCTTGCTGGCCCTGTGTGCCCAGTTTTAAAATTTCCAAGGTTTGGTGGTCAAGATCCTCAAATTTCAAAATGAAGAAGTTGGAATTTTAGGTGCAGGATGAAGTCAAAACTCTGTGGCCAGTGTGTTAATTAACATGCAGAGAATCTACCTCTTAAAACAATGGTTATTCATTCAACTATTGCAGCAAAGGCTGCTCATGGCTATGAGGGAAGGAAGAGACTATTTCAGTCTCTTCTACAACTTCTTGGTACCAACAACCCCAGCTCATTGCTCTGCACTCTTATGTGGTAGACCCCATCTCACGTTGTCCTGCCCTATCCAAGGTTTTCTACTGATCTCTGTCATGAGGAGACATGAAGTTTCTACAAGCCTATGTTTACATAGCTCTGTGTGAGAGCCTCTCAGATAAGTGGTACATTCTTGTCTTCCTGTCTGCCCTATTGACAACAAGTTAATATTCAGTCCAAGTCAATATTAAGAAATTGGAATTTTAAAATCTTCTGCATACACCATCTGGTACAGCAGGCACAGAAGACTACTGGCTAATGTATTTGTAGTCTGATCAGCCATGGCTGCTTCCCAGTTGCCATTCATGTAGCTTCCCCTGAGGTTAGATGTGTCGCTTTCTGATGAGGCTGAGTTACATAATGTGTGCGTTGCTAAGGGACAAGTGATGAATGAGCACAATGAAATTCAAGACATGAATCATTTTAAGACTCAAAAGCAGAGGCTCCTCTGAGACAAGGGACACTGTGCTGTCAGTTTTGCTTCTAAGAAGAACACATGTGCCTCAGTGGCTAGGATGCTTTGGGTTCTGTGAGCCCCGCATAATTTCCTGCTTTGCCTTCTCCAAGAGGTGGTGGGGCATAATAGCTTCTCTCTGGGTTGATCCAATCCTCTCAGGAGCAAAGTTTGTGTTCCTGGGCTGCAGTTGCAGCAGAAATTTCCACCTAAGCTTGATTTTTCTAAATTCAAAGACAGAGCTACAGGCTTCCAGCATCCCTTCAAACATCATGATCTTAACCTCACTCTGACTCCAGTTTGCCAAGAGAGCAATGTAGTGTAAGTAAATGTTGATAAAATCAGTTTCAAATAGTGCAGCTTTCTGACGTTTCCATGCCAAAGCTAGTAGACTGCACCAAAGCTCTGAATCTTCCACTATTTTTGTCTGCCACTGATTCAGGGACTGTCAGGGCCTGGTATTCCTGGAAATGGAAAGCCTTGTACTACTCAAAGCTCCTGGTTCTATGTTTCACTTTCTTCCAAATACCGCTATATCCCTAAGGTCAAGAAAGTGGGGCGGAATATCAAGGTCACAGACAAATGTTCTGCCTGGAGTCTGTGTGGTCCTCATATTATGCTTTATTTCCTTTTTCTCAAGCCCCTCTCATCATTTTGAATCTAGTTTGCCACAGTCCTACCATTGATTGAACTTTTTGAAGACAAGATTCACATAACTCTTTGCTTATTATTGATCTTACAAAGATACTAGGACATCTTAGCATATGTGCTTTGGTTATGTCTGACTGATAAAACCCAAAGATGGGTGTCTGTTGTCCACATTTACCACCCCCTATTCCTGAGCCTTATCTCTAAGTCATGAGCTTTACTCTTTTGTGGTGTGACTTAAATTTTTTTTTCTTTAAAATATTTTTCTCCACTCTAAGCACTTCCCTTTTATTCCAATCCCTAGGTAAGGGGATGCTACTCATTAAAAATTATAAGCTCATTAGATGAAGAAAGAAGTTCTGCCATTCTGTACTCTGAGAGTTCTGCTTCCAAATGGAACTTTGTACCCTTGGGTGACAAGTGTCCTGAGAGGGCTTTATCTGTCATGGCATGCAAGTGACACTTCTTCCAGAAGGAGAGGTTCAATTTTTTTTTTTTTTCTTTTCAACTCTCACTTTAGAATCCTTCTAACAAAAATAATTTTTGTAGACTTTTTAAGGTACTTCTGTACCTATGACCAGTTATCAAAAACTGCTTAGAAATTGAATAGGAAAAGAGGTTTGTCATGGTGAAATGAAATGGCAAAAGCTCAAGACTTAAAGATTGGTAAGCTAGAGTAGAACAAATGATCTTACACTGTCTGGTTACTTACCTAGACTTCATGTTGTGTCCTCTGTCACCCCCATCTCTGAGAGCTTATGGAGCATTATTCATACACTTTTAGATGAGAAATATTCTCGGGGTACGCATGGGGGATAGAGAGTAACCTCCTCTGTCAGTCCATTTTCTGTTATTGTAGGAAGGACCTGAGATGTTCAACTACAAAAGAGTAAAATTTTATTTTTACTTACAGTTCTGAAAATTTCAGCCCACCATTGGTTGGTTTCATTGCTTCAAGTCCCTGGTGAGGCCACATCTCCTCAGTGGTCTTGTGATAGAGTGACGTTGATTACTGCTTGGTGGCTGGGAAGCAAAGAGGAAAACAAGAGGGGGCTGGGGTCCGAGAACCTTCTTCAAGCACACACCCAGTGACTGGAGGCCAGCTCATAGGCTCCCCTCATAAAGGTTCCATCACCTCCCCATGGCATCATGGGCTTGGAACCAAGCCTTTAAGACATTAGCTTTTGGGGGATACGTTTTCTAACCACCCCATCTTCTTTATACAGTTTCTCAGAATTCACAAGCTTAAATTCCATGCCTTGTTTGACTTTAAATTCCTGGAGCCTGACACAGAGACAGGCACGTGGGGAGCATTCAGCAGTTGTTTGCTGCTGCAGCTCTTATCAGTGACGCTGGTGGGCATGGTGGTGAGAGTCTTCTGAAGGGCTGGCCTCTGTGTCGATCTCATTATAGACATGCAACATGCTTTAGTTGTGCTTGGCTGGCAGAAACTCAGAGGTGGGTGTTTTTGACTACATCTCCAAAAGGCAGCCCTCCGCCCACAGGCACCCTATGTTGTCAGGGTTAAAACAACACTATGTTCTTCAGGGTTTAGTATCACCTGTTTTTAGATAACCCTAATGGAAGACAATGGAAAATGTATTTCCATTTCTAATTGTCTAAGACTAACATTAATTACTTTTATAAATCCAGCAGACTATTAAAAATGAGATTTTTCCCACTTCTTCCTCCCCACGTTTAAACTTTCTTCTCTCATCATGCTTTGACCTCACATCTTAGAAAATCTGAAATCCGTTCTCTTCAGGCCTCCCTCTGTGCTGGAGCACTGCTCTCATCCCTCTGCTTCAGTGGAGCCCTTACTAGCTCCTTAGTCTCCTCTTCTGAAATCTTTAGAATCTCTTCAGCCACTGAATCACTATGAAGACCTGTCTTCTACAAGTTATTTTGTCTTCTAAAAACAATCACATTTTCCCAAACATATGACCTTTCTAAATCATTGTTTCCTTTTCTTGCATTGCCACAGACTTCCTTTTCATAAGCCTTTTATTAGTGCATATGGGTAACTAGCGGATTTCATTTAGGCATGGGTGTAATATGCTTCGATGGCTTTCACCCCACTTTACACTCTTTGTCTTCTGCCCTCATTTTACTTTAGGAGGATTCCATTCAAAGAATGTATTCTGATCATGTCCATCCTGTACCACTGAATTTCTTCTAAAAATTTATGTCAATTTGTACATGTTTGTAGCGCATAATGATTAGATTCATCATAGGAAGTTAGTACATGTATGTAACAGATTTTATTTCTTTTTACTTCCCCTTCGTCTTCTTCCCTTCCCACCTCCATCTCTTGGCTCCCATCCCAGTTTGCAAAATATCTGATTCTCTGTTTCTTGTCACTTGTCTTTTGTTTTGCTTTTCAATTCACTTATACTTAGTTTCTCATCTAAGAGAAAGCATGTAGTATTTAGCTTCTGCTTCTGACTTATTTCACTTAACATTGTGACCTTAAGGTGCACCCATTTTTCTACAAATGAATCAGAAGAGTAGTTTACATGTAGGTACTTCCTGAGCTCCACTTTTCTAATTATTGCCTTCTTTTACTTTTTTTGCAGAAAAAGAAAACACTCAAGAAGGAAATTAAGGGTTTATTTATGAGAGAGTCACTGGTATCTATTCAGTGACCATTCTACGTTTTTATCAGAATAATGGCTCCCTCTTGATTAGTCCTCTCCTTTTGATGTTTTTAACACTATTTTGTTCAGAGCCTCTGCTTTTTTTTTTTTTGTACCAGAGATACACTCAGGATCTTGAGCTTGCCAGGTAGGTGCTTCTGCTGCTGAGCTAGCTCCCTATCCCCAGACTCTCTTCATAATTCTTTGGTTTTTCTCATTCTTTCTTGTCCTTATTCCTCTAAAGGAATCATTTATGAAGAGGATTTTGGAGCTTTCATTGTTAGTGTTTCTCTCTTCTTTGCCATTGTGGGATGCTGCTTTTCAGTATCTGCTTCAACCTGCGCATCCCCTGGATTCAAAGCTTCTTTGCCTTTGAGCATTTAGGATTTTTACTTGGACCTTCCGTAGGCACTGTGATGATCAGCATCACTTCCTCTTCCCAGTATCCACTATTAGATCTATAAACTGCAATGATGGGTTAAGATGAAAAAGGAAGTGTGCTTCCTGATGTTCTTCTCCATCCTTCACATACAACCATGTTAAGGTCTTGCCTTTACAAACACTGATATAATTCCTTATCAGGCATCTTCAACTCTGAGTCTACAGTAGTGAATGATTCATATTAGGGAGAGAGCGCAAGGGGCAATAAAGAGGCTGGTCGATGAAGTAACATCAGTCAGACAGGAGGAATAAATTCTGATGTACTATACTACAGTAGTGTGATTGTAGTGAACAACAATGAATAACATACCCTAAGATAGCTAGAAGTGACAATTTTAAATGTATTTACCATGAAGAAGTGATACAATTTAAGGTGATGGATATGCTAAGTACCCTGACTTGATCATTATGCAATGTACACATGAATCAAAACACCACATTGTACTTCATAAATATGTACAGTTATTATATGCCAATTATAAAAACAATTAAAATAGCTTCTCTATATATCTCCTCTGCTTCTGTTTCCTGTCACTCTATTCCATCCTGCAATTCACCATCTGCTACCTTTTTACAATGCAATTGAATGGCATCACTCCTCAGCTTGAAGCCCTCACTAACTCCTCACCACCTTCCCAGCGTGAGCAGCAAGACATTGGTCCTGTATCAGTTTCTCGTAGTCACTGTAACAAATGACCACAAACTTTCTGACTCAAAGCAAAATGAATGCATTCTTTTCAGTCCTGGAGGCTGAAAATCTCAGTTCATTTTCCCTGGGCCAGTGTCAGCAGGGCTTGTTCCTTCTAGAAGCTCACTCTGGGGTCAAGCTCTCCAGGACTTAGATTGTGCTGACTTGTAAGAGGGGATCAAGGTTCCTTAGAAGTCCTGGGATTTGGAGTGTGCGATTCTCACTGTTGACAGCCTTCCCTCTATCTTACCCGCATTCTGTCATCTCCACTTTCCCGTTCTGGAAAAACTCACTGGATTGTTAATCCCCCTGCAGCTACCTGTGCTGCAGAGTTCTTTGCTGCCTGTTTACAGTTCTTTCTAAGGATTCTTTTTTAGCATTCTTCACATGTCGTTGTATTGTCATTTCCCTGAAGGACTGTCTTGCACATAATAATAGTCTCCACATCTCCACAGTACTTAATATGTTTCTTTATTTTTAATTTTGAAAGTTTACTATTCAAAATGCATGACATATTATAAAGTGGAAAGCAAACCTTCTTCCTGCTCTTCCTTCTTAGTAATCTAGTTTTCCCTCACAAAAGCAACAAATGATTGTCCATTGGCCTGTTGCTTATTCACCTGAAGATATTCTGCTTCTAGCAAGTTGCACAAAATTAGGGCCTGGTTCTAAAAAATTACATTTACAAGTATTTATATGTATACATATATACATATAAGTACATATATAAATACATGTATATGCATATATATTTCACCTTTCTCTATATCACATATATATAATGTATACAGAGAGAAGCATGCATATATAATCTCAAAATAACTTCCCTTGTGTATATTGGTTCCCAGACTGCAAGAAGGGATGAAGACTTCTACTATTTTTCCTGAAATTTTCCATATTACTTTTCCTGCAAGAAATGTGAGCCACATTTGTAATGAAACTCTTTCAAAAGATTAAGAAACACTTTCTGAAAAGTTGATGTTATTTTGAACAAAGACTTATCAAGTTCATCTCAAAAAGCAAGGCACACAACTGTTGCTACAGAGAGCTGAGCTGCGGACTGAGTCCAAGGGAGGCACAGAGCAGCAGGAACACGTCGGATCGATCTCGGTGTCTGCAGCACAGGCACAGCGATCAGCGTCCATGGCTCATTGAGGGAATGCATCCTTTCTTTTGCCTTACTTCAGAAGAAACTGGTAAAGAATTACTGATCTGTAGATCTCAGAGAAAGGATCAAGCACAAGGGAGCCTTGCTCAAATTAAACTTCTAAGGCTTTAGCTTTAACCCTCCACCTGGTGCACTGAGCATGGTGCATGGTCTTTCTTTCCTTTCTTCTTTATTTTTTTCTTATACTCCATCCAGGAGTGGATTTCCTTGGGTCTTTCTTTCCTTTCTTTCCTTTTCTAATATCATTTTCATTGTTGCTTTCGGTCTGACCTTGGCCGATGCTTGTTCCTGTCCTTGCTTTTGAGGCATATCAGCAGGGTCATCTGGGTTCTCTGGACTACAATAAGGAAGGCTTTCCTGTCTGCTGCAACTTCGAGAGGACAGTCCACACTTATCTATTTGGTTGCCTCTGTTTCATGGTAAAAACTTCCTCTGTTCCAAAATGCATTTGAGGGTTTGCTTGAAAGGTGACTTCTAGGTCCAGCCATCATCCAGATTGGAGCCAAAAGAAGGAGCTAAGCTACCTACTTGGTGTTGTATTTCTGCCACACAGGGCTCATGTATGTTTTCCATGCTCCACCGCTTTGTTTCTGGTGTGAACATCGCCCAGGACAGCCTCAGCTGGTCTCTCTCCCAGGAGATGGTGCTGACTTCTGCTTAGCAGAGGCAAAAGCAGAAGCTGAATCTGCAATCAGCCTATGACTGTAGTCTGTGAACTCCAGCCAGTAAAGACTGCTTGTGTGGATTTCAGGCTGGTTCAGTTCTCAGGCTTACTTGCAAAACTGTGTCACATGGCTTAAAAGTCAAATCATAGTAAGAACACAAACTTAAAGAAATGCTTTATATTTATATGATACCTTATGTTTTATAAGTCTGGGCTTGTAAACCCGCTCCCAAGAATCTTTCTACAAACATTCATGACAATAAAATTAATACTCAAATAGCAAAGCCATGGTGGCACATAGCTATTTTCTTCTAAATATAATTCATACATTCAACAAACATTTGCTGAATGTCTGCCACATGCAAATCTCTGGAGGGAAAAGAGAGGGGATTTTGAGCATTCAGCTGTCTGTGGCATTCATAGGCACAAAGGCCTGAGGAAGGGACCACCAAAGCTAATTCTGGCGGTGTGGTACACAGTCCCTGTAAGAGACATTAAACTTCCTGAAACACTCATGTGAATTCTCACTGAGCCTCAAGTCCCTAGGTTTTCATCCCATGAGTACAGAGTAAAGTGGCTCTATAGGTTGAAAGAAGAAGTTACTAAGAATAATGTCACCAAATGACCACCATTTTTGAGCACTTCACCTTGAGCCAGATACCTTGCTAAACATGTTGCATCTCTTTGCACACTTTTTTAAAAAATTTATTTATTTATTTATTTTATTTCTTATATACATATTTTATATACACATGCATAGAACTTATAGTACATTTGCAGTAAATAATGATTACATTCATCACAGCGCATTCCTTTTTTTTTTTACCTTAAGATTATATAGTATGTAATTTTGATAATATTAAATGACAAAACATCTTTATATAATAAAAATAGATGTCAGGTTACATAAGTAATAGACATGTATAGGATTATGAAATTCAGTTTCTCTTTTTACAGAAAAGCAAATAATTTTAACCACAGGCATTCTTATATGAGTCTAAGCTTTCTTTGATTCAATCCAACCATAACAGGACCAAGCTTTATGGTATTGAAGTGCACTGAGTGCACATAGATATTATTTGGATCCCAAAGTGTTATTATTATTTTTTATTTATTTATTTATTTTATTTTTTTTTATTCCTCTGACATTCATTGCCTTACCCCACCCATTTGTATAGATAAGAAAATCAAGTCTCAGAAAGCTTCAGCAATTTGCACATGGTCATGATGCCAGTAAGTAGCAGGGTCAGGGGTTTTAAAAATCGCATTTGCCTACCCTCACATACCAGCGGCAGTTTCTTGCTGTGGTGTTTAGGCACACACAAAAGTTCAGGTGGGATTGATAAATAAGTGAAGCCAGGACTTAGACCAGGCCTTTGTGGTCTAAGGTGAGCCCACAAAGAGTCAAATGTCAACCCTGATTAGACCTCATAGTAGATCCATTGTCACTTGCTTTGGGTTTTCTGGATTTATTTTATTTTGTTTATTTATTTTTACTGTTGTGGCTTTTTTGGACCATGATCCATGGTGATAGCATGGTTGTTGGAGTAGTGTTTGTTTTCCCCATGCAATAATGTTTCTCAAAATTTAATGTGCCTATGTATTGCATGCCATCTACTAAAATGCAGATTCTTAGTTGGATCTAAGTGGGGTCTGAGATATGATTGTTCTAGCAAATCCTCAGATGATTCTTAGCCATTCTAGGAACACGTTCTATGGTCTTTTCTCAAAGATGGACAGGTGTGGATCCACACACACTCCCTTTCATACTGTTCAGTATGTGCATTTCTGCATGGGAGCTAAGGTGTGGTCACCTCCAGGGGTGTGCTTACTTTGTGTTATCTCCACAAGTGTGTCACACACTGGAGGACTGACTATCCTGACTGCTTTTCTACTTTGAATGAAAATTTTCTCCGACTGAGCCATTGATTGTTAGGTTTGGTGTAGAAATTAAGGTGCATCAACACTGAACTCTTGTGAGGTCCCTGGCACTGATGGGAACTGGAAACATGTCAGCAATCAGAATTAAACATGATAAGCCATTTTGTAAATGTTCCTCACTCTAGGCAACACTGTCTTCCTCTTACTATCTCCAGAAAATTCTACGTAGATTACTTGAAACAGTATTCAAAAGTGATGCCATTTTTCCCCTCTAGAAACCAAAATTGTTAAAGTTCCAAATTTGATTTGAGCAGTGGTATTTTGGTTGATTGAACAATTCTAGTAGTGATGTCAAAATCCCTCCCATGCAATCATGAACTGACAATAGTAACACACTGTTCATATCACACAGCTTAGTAGTTAATTATGTTGCATTCTGGGTGAGACTCCACTACCCCAAATATATACAATTTCCATTTGCAAGTTGATTTTGCTCCCTAGGATTGGGTTTGTGGAAGCATTATGCAACATCGTCCAAATCTAAACATTGGTTCAGGCGCCGGGCATGTGAGGATGAACAACATGGGACTGTTTCTGCTCTTGTATAGCTCATATCCTATGGAAACGTGACAGGATATTAAAATAACAAATAAACAAAAGCAGTGATTTCAGATTGTGATAGATGTTGTGAAGAAACTGAAACCAGTTGATGTATCAGAGAGCCATTGGAAGGTTGGGACAGATTAAGTTGGCAGCAATGAGAAGGGCTCAGCGATGGTAATGAGAAGCAGTTTTTGAACCAAGACCTAGAAAATAAGGAGCTAGCCACACAGTTATCCTGGGGCAGAATAACCCAGGCAGCCAACACAAAGTTTTTACAATTCCTTTCCTGAATTCCTGTAACGTCTAGATTAAAGCAGTGCCTAAAGAAGGGAATGGCTAAATATCAGATTAATAATGAACAAGATGACGGAGGAGAATGAAGTCTGTGTTCTCTGATGCGAGAGGAACAGAAGGACTTCTATGGAGCTCTGAACTTGCTTTGTTTGTGAGATTCTATAAGATAAAATTGGGTAGTTTGTTTAGCCCATCTTCTTTCTCCAGCAGGTAGCTCCGTGTTCCACAGGGCTAGCGTTACTGTGCCTTAATCAGGAATCACGTGGCAAGAGACTCAATAGTACAAGGAGTGTATTTATCAGGCTTTTTATCTTGATTAAGTTATGGGGTGCTGTATTCCACAACTAATTATCTATACGAAATTACGTTGGGAGAAAAGCCACATGATGAAGGGTGCTGCAAGGAGAGAATCTCCATTAGACATGAGAGTCTGAATCTGATGTCACTGGGCTCCCTACACTTTGGGGGCGAGTGCCTTGTACCTTAAGCAGGGTTATGCCCTGTGCCTGTCCAATGCTGCAGGTTGGGAGAAAGTGCATCAGAGTGGGAGCCAGGGGAATCAGATCCTTTGTCTCAGCTGAACCATTATCCAGCCAGCTGACCTTGAGTAAATTACCTACCCCTCTTCAAAATAATTTCCTCATCTGTATAATAATGAGCTTGAATTAAATTATCCTTAGAGTTTCTTCTATTTCTAATGTTCTGTGACTCTATAAACTCAGCAATCGATTTCTATTTCTGATAAGAGAATACGACGTCTGATAATGCCTGACTCAAGGCTAAATAGGTTAATTCAACTGATCTTGCAATGGAAGGAATTTAATGTAGTTGCTTGTAGCAAGGGTTAGTGTCTGACAGAACTTCATCGAATTTGTATTAGATATAGCTTTTGAGACATTTACTTAATGTCTGTGAGCCTCAGTTTCTATATCTGTAAAATAGGACTACTGATACTGACATTACAAGGCTGGCATGGATTGAATTCAAATATTATTTGTAAAGCGCAATGCCTACATTTTGTGTTGGGAACATTGAATCTCATACTATTGCCATTACTACCATTGCTGTCTGTGTGATTGTCCTGGAAGTTGTCACTCCTCTTCGTATTTTTGAACAAAACAACCACTGATAAAAATTTGTGAGGGATATCAGTAAATTTACCCACTCTTCACAGAAAAATCAGATGTATTTTTCAGAAGTCACAAATCCCTTAGGAAACAGCTCTTGGAACAGGAGCATCCAACTGCATTCTAAATGAAAGGATTTTCTTTCTGGGGGAGGGGCATAAAGCATGAGCTCTTTGTGTGGAAGGATCCCTGGGGAAGGTTCTGATGCAGTGCTTGGGTGTTATTCCCTTTTAAATGCAAAAGAGTTGTCAGGCACAGCCTCCTCTTAGAAGGACTGGGGCAAGTGCCCACTCACCCTACCCTTCTCTTTTGCTGGGATCAAAGCCTGGCCACTGCCTGCACAGAACCTGTTTCTTGTCGTGTCTCCGAGGTGGAACTCCAGTCCCATTAACATCCTATTTCAGGCCTGTATGGATACAAATGTGTGAGGATTAACTTATAAATATTTTTTGTCTTTTTTCTTAGACTTGAATATCTTCCTGGTTTCAACGAATAATACTACTGTTTTAAGGGCCAGCCAAACAGCTCAGCAGACTAAAGTGCCTACAAGCAGGCACAGGGGAGTTCAATCCCAGGGTCTGCTGTGCTGGGCCTGCCCTCCAGGTGCAGGCAATTGAGACTGGGCATGGTTGTGCATGCCTATAATCCCAGCTCTTGGGAGGCTGTAAATGGGTGGATCATTAGGAGTCCAATCTAGTAGTGAGACCCTAAACATCCTGTAGACCCTTCCCTAAAAATACAAAAACAAAACAAACGAACAACAACAACAACAAAAACCAGAAACATTTTAAAGGAAAACTTCTGTATTCTTACTAAGCAGGTTGACAATTGATGAAAAGTAGAGCCAGGTCTATCAACTTCTGAATGTTTCCCTATACCTATCCCATCTCTTGTACTATATCATGCCATGAATAGCCTTTAGCAAGAAGTCAGTGAGGTTTGTTCAATGAACAAATAAATGACTGCCATGATTGTTCTTCCTTCATCCCTCTCCATAGAAATGGCAGCATGTTGTTTAAAAAACACCTCCCACACACGCTGCCTTCTATCCCTCCGCTCGCATCTCCCCTCACCACCCCACAGGCAGCCTTGTTCCAGCTGTGATCCCTTCTCTCAGACTCTCAGAGCTTCAGGGTGTGTGTGTGTGTGTGTGTGTGTGTGTGTGCGCGCGCGCGCGTGCATGTGTGCTGGAGTGGAGGAAAGTGGGTAGAGGTGGATAATGTCCTGCCGAGAAATTTGGCATTAGAAAAACAGGCTAGATATGAAAAACAAGGTGGGGCTAAAAGTTATTATTTGGAACTGAGTAGATCCGTTTTTTACCTGTAATGTGTGATTCCTTATTCCAAGTATCTAACTCAACAGTAGTCTTTCTTTATTATCTTTCTTACAATTAATTTTCTTTCCTAAAATAAACAGGAAGTTTTCTTTTGTGGGGTCTATGCCTTAGGTGTAGTATGCAATTTGGGTTTAAACAAAAATGCAGGACACAAAACTATTTGGTGTAAACTAATAATTAAGTACTGCACTTAAGTTGTCATTTTATTTTATCATTAGTCCTTTGGAATCCATTTTTAGTATATGCTGTTAGAGACAGGGTTTCCTTTAATCTTACAGAATTCTTTGGAGGTTGATTCAATTAATAGAAGATATAAATTAAAAGGATAGAACGAGAATATGTAAGAAAGGAAGTAGTATTAAGGAAATGAAGTAACTGAATAGGTAAGTAATTAACTTTTAAAGGAGGGTAATGACACCATTTTCAATCCTTCCCCCAATGGCCAGCTACTCTACAAAGCACAGATGTTTAGTGCTACAATGGTCAAAGGCCTCAGATGCATCTTTTTAGTCTGTGTTGCAGAGAATAAGTTGATGGTGTTTCAGTCATATTACTTTGCCTTTCTTAAAAAATGCCCAGGTGAACTCTTCTTACTTTAGTGGGTGTTTGTTTGTTTGGTTATTCATTTATATATTTGCTATAGGGTCTCACTATGCAGCTTGGACTTGTAGTGGTCCTCCTGTTTTCAGCCTTCCTGCACTGGGATTACAGGCGTGCACCACCACTCTCCCACTCAGTCATGGCTTAACATGCTCCAAGGGTGGGGCCGGCGTAGCCTCTAGGACCAGGGATGGAACCCCAGTCACTATGCTTACCAAAACAAGTGCTTAGTCCAGTGAACTACCTCACCAGTCCAATCAGTGATGTGTAGACCTCAACTAGCAGCACCATAAGGGAAAGCTACAAATTCCTTTGTATTCATTCAAAACTGTGTGTCACAGGTTTACTGTAAATCAGATGGTGTTAGGGAGGTATCAGTCATATGATGCTTAAGAGAGGCTCTTAATTCACCATGGAATTCTGTACATGGAGGCCAAAGCTGAAGAATGGAAAGTAAGTATCTAGGGGACAAATACTGCTGGTCCCTGCAAGGGAACTCCGGAGATGTAAGGAAACTTGTAGTGAGGTCCAGATCATTTGTCCCAATTAGTGGGAAGTTTCTCAAGGCAGGGTTTTACTGTCAAGTACCAAGGTGCTTATGCTGAAGGTGCGTGGCCTGTGTGTGAATCTGTAAAGCTGTTTAAAGGACAGCAAGGGAGCATAGGGGCTAGGAGTTTGGGTAAAAAACACCTTGCACCCTAAAGTATTTGGAGGGAAAGGATGATTGAATGGAGACATCCCTGGGACCCATGCATGCCCAGACCACTGCCTGAAAGCTTTTTCCAGGGTTTTTTCTAGACTACTCAGGGTCTGGTGGCTGCCCAGTGACACTGGACAGAGGAAAGCATGGGTCAAAACACATGTCATCCCCTGAGGCTCCAGAAAGCGGTCTCACAGTCTCCCATTAAAGCATGATGTTATTAAAAGGAAGTAGACAGTTCTGATAAATCATTACCACACCCACACACATGTAAGTCTGGAAAGGGAATATTCCTTCTACTTAGCCAGAATTTAATACTATAAGAGACCTTGGTTTTAAGCAATTGAAAAACCAAGCAGGTTAAAAAAGACCCATAAAATATTTTTACTGATCTGAAAAAAAAGCCAAGATAGAAAAAAAAAAAAACAAAAAAAAAAAAAGGTAGAAAGAATCATTTCTCTAGCTCAATTTCTCAATCAATCTGTCAGTTAAAGTATATGCTTTGCAGGTGAAATGTGAGTGCCAGCAGCAGGGGAAAACAGCGTAAGAGGGTAAGCCAACAGCCCGGGCTCTCTTGACATTTTTCTCCTTTCTTGGGATTTTTCTTTTATGCAGGTTTATTCCACAGAGGGGGCTCATAAAGTCGTGCTGTGTGTGCCTCCATTGCCCTGCTGACTGCCATGGTCCCTCTTGTCAGTTTGTTATAAGCCTAACCGATGACTGTAGTAATTGCTTCTGTGGATATTGATGTGTTTGGGGCATTTCCAAGCCATGTATTGTTATTCTGTCTCTTTTGCATCTTCTCTTAGAGAGCCAGAACTCTGTCCCACTGCTTCGCAGCTCCCATAGATGTTGCTGTAGATTCTACTCCAACTGAGTTCACATTGGATATTGATGGCAGTAACATAGGTAAAGATAGTCAGGAAATGTCTCCTCTCTGAATTTGTTTTCAAAAGGCTGGATGGAGAGATGTGTGATTTCCGGAAACTTCCTTAATATCTTTCCCGAAGAGTAATCAATATGGTGACATCTGTAGAGATTGTTTATTCTTCATTTATTGGCTGGCAGAAGTCATTAATGATCCACAAATGAACTAAAAAGCAAAATGAAACCAGGGAGAGTCCCTCCTATAATTCAGTCAGCTTCTCTTTTTATATTTTATTTATTAGTCATTTAGCAAATAGTTCTCAAGTACTAAGCTTGTCCTGAGGTGAGAAGGCTTGTTTGTATGCCTGCATGAGCCAGGAAACAGGGGCCTGGCTAGAGGGTAGAAATGAGGCCACACAAAGGCACTGAGCCTCCTGTTAAGATACCAGCTAAGAGGCTACTAGGTGGAACAAACTGATCACCTGTTGTGTCCTTGGGTCCATCTGTACTGGGTACAAAATGGCTTCAGAAGCAACCAAATACAGATCTAAGCTTGTGTACAAGACAGAAAGGCTTGGTAATGTCGAGGCTGTGTGCAAGGAAAGGGCCAGACAAAAGGAACCTAAGACGATTCTTGGATGTTTGCCTGTACAACTAACTCTACAAAATTGGCTCTTGCTAATTGGAAAATGATGGGAGGAACAGGTATAGTGAGGGTGAAGAACAAAGAACTTGACACTGACCTTCCAAGTTTGAGCTGTTAAGGAGACTTCCAGGTACTCAAATAGACCAACTTAGAACTTAGAGCTGGAACTCTGGAATTCACCTTAAGTCTAAAGTCCAGGGTAGATAAGCTTGCATGGGAGAGAAACAGAGAAATAGGCCCAAGACCAAACCTTGAGCTTCTCCCAGTGAGAGGGCTGCTGCAGGAAGGGGGTGGGCAGCAAATGGGACTATGGAGGAGCTAGCAACATCACCAAATGGGTGAGTAACTGGGCCTTGTCCTACTTGGAGGGCATCATGGCCTCACTTAGAGAATCATAAAGTATTTTATAACTACAAAAGCCCTAAGAAATAATTTCAGTGTGTTGTAGTCAGGGGTTATAAGGAAAAGGATTTAATAAGGACACAAAATTTATAGGATTTTTAAATAATATTCTTCCAAAGAGTCAAATGAAAAAGATTTGATCCACAAATCTGTTCACACATTAGAGGTCCAAGAATCCAGCTGAGAGCCTGTATCTCATGGCATTGTCTGGCATGCATCCGGATAAAGATGTAGCGCCCATGACTCTATCCTTCATGAGTCTATCTGGAGACCTAGAGCCCACTGTAATGCCACACGCATGACTATTTCACAGATCTGCACTGGCAAGGTCCAAAGGTCAGTAGTGGAAATTAGAAAGTCTACCTCAGGGGGATGAAGGATCTGTGCCAGCAGACTGAGGGGTCTACACTGGAGCCAGGAAGCAGCACTCAAGGTAAAGACCAAAGCTCCCCAAAAGAGAACTGCATCCGTTCCCAGTGACAGTTGTGATTCAAGCTCCTCTGACTGGGAGAACAGTTGAGTTTACATCAGGAAAACTGGCGCAATGCCTTCTCCAGGAGAATCAACAGCACACCATCTTGCCCTCCTTTTTTATCCACCTGGCAGCGAGCCTCAGGTGTGCCTTCTACGCCTAGCGCTGTGCTGACTCATTTCAGCTGGGTGTTCCATGGTGCGCATTAGTTAATCTACCACATATTGGAAATACGTGTGCAGGACTTCACACTCCTAGCCCTTTTCTACATGCGCTGCACTTCTTACCCTCTCCAAAGTAAGGAGGTAGTTTGCACATGAGGATGCTGTTTGCAGAAGGCGCTGTGTGAACTGCTTGTTCGTGATTGCATTGCTTTGTGTTGTGATACTATCAGGAGCACCTTGCAAAGCAGAGCTCTGTCCCTTGAGGTGTCTCCCTGGTGAATGTGTTATTTCAGATTCTAGAGATGCTGGGAGACCCATTTCCCACACAGAACAACTGCTCATTGGCCAGTATTCTTGCTCTTGGGCCCTTCCTTTCTTCTCACCAGCACTTCTGTGCCTCAGCTCCAAAGGGGAGGAGCTGCACTCTACAACATGAAGACTCTGGGGTCTGTGGTCACACAAACTGCAACTGGGAGCCAGATCTTCATAATTCATCTTTCTGTTTCACAGAGCTGCATTTTTATTTTCACTTGTGCTGGAAACCAGCTGGGCTTGAGAAGCTTGTCCTCTGCTTGGGCGCATTCCTGGTATGTTTCCATCTGCCTGCAGTGCTGCCCCAGGACAAGCACCCACCCCAGGAGAATACCAGATATGTTAGGACCGCCCATGTAACAGTTGTGCTATTACCAGGCAATATTCACATGTTAAGGAACCAAAGAAAATTCTTGCTCTACCCACTTCTCACCTTGCCACCCACTCCTGGGCAGAGTTCCTTTCCACAAATAACTACTGCTAAGTACGGAGATAACACTGGGCCCTATGTGAAGTGCTGGGAATACATGGATGAATAGGAACCATTCCACCCTTAAGGCATTCATAAAATACCTAGGAATTGTCCAGTAAGCTAGAAAGCTTCCTGATCCAAGGCAGAACTGAAGCAAATGATGCAGGAGTGAGTGTTGCCTGGAACATCAGGAAGCTGTCAACCCAGGGCTGTGAGGAGGCACCATCCACCTGATGCTTGATGTGGATGAGATGCTAAGGGGGCTAGAACAGGAGGGGCAGGGGTCAAGAGTCACACAGCCACACCCTTTTGTCTGATTTTATCTTCAAGTAGTTTGAGACTTAGACTTTTCAGCCAGAAAAGCATGTTCTGAAGTGCTTTAGAAAAATACATCTAATTACAGCTTAGCAAAGGATGGGGAGATGAGAAAACTCAGAAGAGATTAGCCAGTTGTGACCATTCTGCAGTGCACCTCGTGGAAACTGACAAACATCTGGGTGATGAGGAGAGAAATGTTAAGGGGAGAGTGGGTGCTATGGTGATCTCTCCCAGAAGTGAGACTCTGGATGGGGAAGATGAGGCTGTGGTGAGCTATGGTGATGTTTACCCAAGGAAATGGGCTAAAAAATGGGAAATCTGCATAGGCTCTATAGAACTTCCGCAGTGCTAGCACCATAAGACTGTGAAGACCTTTGGTCCAGATATCATACTGACAAAGGGATTTCCCATGGCATAATTCCTGACTTTTATGTTAGCACAACTCGTTTCTGCATGCTGACAAGGCTGGTGTGCCAGTGGCAACAAATCTTCATCAGTGTCTTTCAAGCTCTTGAGCTATCAGCACACCTTCCTGAGATGTCATGGAGGACTGATGTACGCAGGTGTATCTCTGACTCACAAATCACCTGTGCTTGGGCAGTAATCCCAAGTACAAGCACATTTTAGCTACTTTTCCCAAGAGAGACAAAATATCAAATATCCAAACTAAAAGCGGGAAAGATTTGCGGAGGTTTCAGTCCATAGGTTACTCCAAGGAAAGGAGGCACTAGAGAGGAGGATTAGAAAAAAGGAACAGTCCATAGCAGGCAAGCAAAAGGCAGCTGGCAGGGAAGTGGCAGCAGCAAACTTATCTTCCTCCACCACCTTTACATTCCACTGAGTTGTAAGCCTTTTTACTGGTGCCACCCTTATGTAGAATGGGAGTTCCACCATCTACACCCTTAATCCAAATATCACACCTTTACCCACATCTACACAGTCTATTCCAGCCACCATGGGAATTCCCCGCTTCATGGCCACATGAGGCTTTAGGGGGACATCTTGATATAAGCCACAGCAAAGCACCTTAATTCCAGCACAGGACGCTGTTCTATTGCAGCCTTTGAGCCCTAGCCAGACTCAGCCATCTGTTTTAGTGCAGGGGCAGGGTCAAGGCTTTGTGAGCTCTGGTTTTCAGGCGCAGGTCATTGCACACACTAGTACAAAGTCTCAGTGACTTTTCCACTGAAAGCTATGTGAGTGAAGATGAATTGGTGATGGGAAAAACAGAGTGGATGAAGGAAGATAGGTGTGTAAAGTGGCCTATACTTCCTTAAAGCAGCTAGCAGTCATGCTTGAATTCTTGCCCTTCAGAACATGTTTTCTTGTTATCTTTTAATTAGATTTTACTCTAAATTTAACATTAAACCATTCTTAGTGTGAACAATGGTTGCCGTTAGCTTAGTACATGTCAATTCTAGGGACATTGAGACATGGGACCTTACCCTTGCCTCCCTCTCCTCCCTGTATCACACCAGCCTGCATTAAGAAGCTGGCTTATTGTATGCTTCCCTATGTATGTGGTTGTGTGTATAAATGTCAGATTCTGGGGAACAAAGGGACAGAAGTAAACTAACCTCTGAATGATGCCACCAGAAGCTGTATAAGGACAGGCAAAAAACCAGTAGATTGCAAGTCAGTGTCAGCGGGACCGTGATGCATGGAGAAAGTCTTGAATCTCAGGAATGTACTTTAGAAATTCTTGAAGATAACTCAGCAATCAGGTGTTTTGGACTCAATTAGGAAAGTCTGATTCTTGAAGATCTTGTCCACCTACAGGGTGAAAAGAAGTATTATATGAAGGGAGGAGAATATGGCAGATATTCAATAGCTGTGTGACTTAAAAGCAGTGACCTAAAACTGCTGATCCTCAGTGTCCTCATCTGCATAATGGGTTAATGAGAATACTGTAAGAACTTGGAATTGCAAAGAAGTTTAGTAAGGCAGCTAGCCCAGAATAGGTGCTCAGAGATATATTTCTTAGGATATGTCCTTAAAGAGGGAGGGGTTACACACTAACCCAACAAGGTGTTCTACAAGCCATGAGTTTATTTCCCATTAATCTTTGACCAACATTTGATGTATTTTCTCTTTGGAAATTTGTAGTATATATGAGGAAAAATGTAGACTTTTCCGAGATTTACAAGAGAACCACTGACTTTAACTTAGATTGTCCCATTGAATTACAGAATGAAAGTCCACTTATCTATTTCTTACTTTGAGCGATGCTATTAGAAGATTCTAGAGATACAAGTTATATAAACCTACAGCGAGAAGTTCAGTGTGTTATTATGCAGCTTCCAATACAGGGAAGCTTGCTCTTTCACCTACTCTATTTATACCTCGAATCCAAGTCTCTCATGTCACCCAACACATCCCTTGCGCTTCTCCATCATTCTCTGTGCAGTCATTGGTCTACACTGACCTTCAGAACAACTAAGCCTGTTCTATTGTTGCAGCCTCCTGGCTGTTTCAGCTACCCATCTCCTATTCTGAAGGAGCCCATTTGTTCTAAATCATTTCATTTCACTAGTTTGGTCAGCTCCCTCAGGCCCCTCACTATTTCTAGTGAGGCTTGTTCCAGATGGTAGCTTTAAGTTCGTGGTCTGGCTCTTGAGGAGCCATTCAGTATTTCCCAACCTCTCTATGCAACTTTAAGGATCATTGTTTTTCCAGTTAACACCTACTCTCAGAATTAAACTCTCATAATTAAGCCTTTGTGTCCACCTTCCCCTCTGTATGTATGGTTTTAATAAATTAATTAATTTGTTTGGTACAGGGTGTCCTTATGCAGCTCAGACTCATAATGATCTTCCTGTCTCAGCCTCCCCAGCTGTGAGAGTACACACATGTTCCACCATGCTCAGTTTCAGAGCTGCTTGACACACCCAGGTTTCCAGGGCCAGCATGGTATGTGGCATTACTGGGGATCAAATCATGGTCATTGAGCTTGTCAGGCAGGTCCTTAGACTGCTGAGCTATCTCCAAAGCCCCTTCCCTGTGCTTTTGACATCTCTGAGAAACCTGTGCCTAAGCAGCACCTCATTCCTGAAAACACAGACCTCAGTGAAGCCCCGTTGACCTCTCCCAACCCCTGTAACACTTACAGCCTTTACCATGGAACTTCCACTGACTGTGTTCCATGGAGTTGAACAGACTTGAGTATAAGTTCTAGTTATCCTGCTCAGAGCTCTGTGATCTTGGGCAAAGTCTGAATACGCCTTCCTATTGCTCCATTGTGTCATCTCTAAAATAAGAACTGTCAGCACTGACAACTCAGTTCACATAGAGAGTTGACAATGTTGAATTTAACTTGGACATTCAGGAATTCACTTTGAGCTCTGGAAAAAGACTGATGGCCAAGAACTACCCTTCCTCCTGGGACAGAGGTCAGAGGCAGGGATGACCTTCTTGTTTATCTAAATAAGCCCAGAAAGAGACTCCAAATTCTCATTCTTTGCCTTGTACGTGATTAATTGAATCACATGCCTCCAGTAATCCATCAGAATGAAATGGTACTTAAACGGACTCTGGTCCAGGGTAGCTGGACCCTGGGGCTGCGCCTCGCCCACAGCCACTGCAGAAAGCAGCCTGGCCACTCATCTTCTAGCCGCTGATGCTTCCCCACTCCTGGTTCTTATCCAGCTTTCCTTACTTCTCTCTATGAAAGCTGAAGTTCATTTAGGTAGCTCTTGAACATCTTGCAGCTCTTAATGGCAAACTATTCCTCTGGTGACTTTCTCCTCTCCCCAGATAGCAATAGTCTCCACCATCACCTTGCAGTAATCCTTTTGAATAAAACTCCTTATTGAGGGAAAATTTGTGTGTGTGATACTTGATGGAATACATACATCAAGTACATACAAAGTGTTTATCAGAATAAGAGGGATGTAGAAGGTACTTAATAGAGTCCAGATCTTAATATCATTGATACTGTTATTTATGTATGTCAGTATTGTGTACCTGCTAGGTTGTATTTTCCTGCCTTAGAGCTCCCCATAGTACTTAGCACAGTACTAGACACATGACAGATCCATACTAGATCAACACTGATCAGTGCTACTGTTATCATCAAGGAGTTGACTATACCAGGGTGAGCCCACATGTATGAAAATGCCACCAACAACTTATAAGATTTTTTTTTCTTTTTTTGAGACAGGGTCTCATTATGCAATGCAGGCCTTGAGCTCACTTTTTGTAGCCCAGGCTGGTCTTGAAGTCACACTGACCCTCCTCCCTCAGTCTCCCAAGTGCTGGGGTTCCAGATGTGCACCACCATGACCTGGCTTTATATTTTAAACCTCTCCTGACCAAGAAGATGATTCAAGCAGTCAAAACTTCTACAGGTGTCACTCTAATAGATGATGGAGAGAACATGAGAAACTCTCATTTATTTTCAGCTTCTCTAGTATATGAAATTGCTCCTAAAAAAAAAAAAAAGAACTATTTTAAAAAGTTATATAAGAAAGAATTGTTACTAAAAACAATGAAAAAGGAAAGAGAATTAGGGATTTGGGTCAGGATTCCACCTCCAAACATACCCATTACCTGCAAGGGCTGGGAAAGCCATTCACATGTATCTTCCTGGCAGTTTTGAGAGAAGAGGAGGTAATAACACATGCTGAAGGCTGAATTTTTTTCTTTAAGATGTAGAAAGGTTATATTCTGGAAATAAAGTATATTAGTGTTACATCTATTTTCTGTATGACTTGGGAAAAGAGAACATGGTGATCACAGAGATCTAAGATGACTTTAGCACAAGAAAGCCATGCTGGCAAACTTCATATTCTTTATTAAAAGGACTTAAAAGTCCTTTTCATTTTTAAATGTATCTGGTTAAAGAAAACCTATTGACTACCCTTATGTGCTCCTATACATTCCAAGGAGGTAATGCAAGGCCTTTGAAATCTGTGTGGCCTAGACTCTCTAAGCTGCACCTTGGATATCTAGAAGATGGGAATACTGATGCCTATGATATCAAGCAGGTATAAGCATTCAGTGCAACCAGCTATAAAAGGCACTGGTTTACGATGAACAGCCAACAGAGCAGAGGGTAGCACTCTGCGTCCCACAGGTAAAACTAGCCTACTGCCTGTTTCACGTAGGGTCCTCTGGCTGAAGGTAGGTTCTACCTTTTAAATGATTGAACTATAAAAACAAACCAAAAAAGGAATAATATTTTTCTGTGTGAAATGACATCAAGTTTTAGGATGCACAAATAATATTTTTTGGAACAGAGCACACCCATTTGTTCAGATAATGTATGATTGCTTTTACATTATAAAAGAACTGTGAAAATGCTGTTTTTTAAAAAAACAAACTCTGAATGCCCCACAAAGTCAGAAATATTTCCTATCTGGCCCTTTGCTGAAGAAATCTGCCAACTCCTGCCATAGATGTTAATGACTTGTATTAAGAATGCTCACATGCCTTCACTTCTATCGCAAAGCTCCATCCTCAATGAAGCTTCCCTTAATCTGATGATCCAAATAAGATCTGGCCCTTATTTGATCTTTTTTTAAATGGCACTTACATTTTGTGTATCTGTCTTATCTCCTCTGTGAAGTAATACATCCTTTGAATGTAGGGATTACATATAATTCAGTTTGGTATATTCAGAAGACTTGCATAGCACCTTGTAAATAGACATTCAATAACTTTGTATTTGCTTTGTCGAATTGAGTTGAGTTCCATTTTGGGTCTCCTGACTTTTGCCTGATGTCAACAAACTTTTGATGGAAAGAAAGCCCTTGGAGGTTGACAGCAGAAGCACAAAAGGGGCTAAAAAGGATTTGTGCTCAAAAAATAAATAACGGGTTACCATCCTGAGCTGGGTACTTTACATGAAAAAATTCAACATCAGCTACATGTTGACAACATTGGTGTCTCACTGGTTAGGAAGTTAAAAGTTAACTGTACCGCAGGGTTTGAGTTATATAATAAATTTTCTTATCAACCATTTAAAAATGATTTCTGTTTTCTTAGCTTTCTTAATACCATTTAATTTCCTAACACAAGGGTATTTTGCTACAAATACTGTGTATAAAAAGTGACAAGCATTCTATTAAATGGATTTATTTGTTTGAAAGTAGAGTAAAATAAAGACAGCATCTGTATTAGTTTCCATGCTGCAGGGATATAAATGAAATGCAATGCCCCATAGCTGAAAGGTTTGGAAAGTGATAGAATTCATGATTTAAGACATTTGAGTGGCTTATATTTTTATATTTCTCCTTGGGTTTCTGATTCCAATTTAGACAGAAGAAAGATACCACTGGGTCTTTTTGATGCCTAGGAAGAATAAACATTTTCTCTTCTTTATAGAAAATAAAAGTGGGGCTGGCAAGATAGCTCAGCGGTCTAAAGTATCTACTTAGGCAAGTTTAGGCAAAGCACAAGGATCATGGTTCGATCCCTAGCACCACATGCAATGCCAGTCCCTTCCCCGGGTGGGCTGAGCTTGCCACACACACGCACACACACACACACACACACACACACACACACACACACCTATTTATAGACCAGCCAGATAGCTCAGCAGACTAAAGTACCTGCTTAGGCAGAGCTCAGGGAGTGGGATTCTATCCCTAGCACCACAAGCCATGCTGGTCCCACCCCTGGGATGTGCTGAGATGGCAACTGAGACTGGGCATGGTGGTGCATGCCTGTAATCCCAGCTCTTGGGAGGCTCAAAACAGGAAAATCACTATGACTCTGAGCTGTGTAGTGAGACCCTGTAGCCCCTGTACTAAATACATAAAATTAAAAAAAGAAAAGTGAAACTAGAAGTTCTAGCACTTTCTTGCACTAACAGGTATGTGCTATGAATCGTTATTCATGACAGAATAGAGGGTCTTAATGGTTGCCATTTGTGTACTGTCCACTTCAGCAAGCATCAATCAACTAGTGCTATGATTGAGAGAATAATCCTTTGTAGCTAAAAATGATGCCTTGGAGGATCCAGATTGCATCTCATGATGACTATAGTGTTGTTGTTTTACTAGTACATGTTTGCAGCACATAATGTCTGCATCCCTCATGTGGTGCTGTGGAGATGGTATGTGTACCCAACACATCAAAACTACCTCAATCCCTTCCAGAAGAAGCACTTTCAATGAGCTTAGAACCTTCCACTAGGGACTGCCTCTTAAAGGTATCACCAACTCTTAATGTGGCCACATTAAGGATGAATCCTCCAGCAAATGGACCTTTGGAGAAGGCACCGAGACCCCATCCAAACTACAGCAGACAACATGGTAGCAGGGCCTTAGAGGAGAAGATAATGAGATCACCCTGTGTAATGGCTATCAGGGCTACCAACTGAGGCATGCTGCATTGACAACATCCTTCTTTGGTAGGGACCTGTCTCAAGGGCATACAATTAAATCAGTTTAATGTTTGCTATTAGTGTAATGTTTATTTTTATTGTACATATGTACTATCACATAAATACATAAAAATCATAGTGTCATCTTGATTGAGAATATAATGATAAATTCAAATGCATGGCATTCGAATAAGATGAATGAATACTGCCATCTATTAATTATTAGCCTTATGTGGAGGAGAGAATTAGACCTGGCATCTGCATTCACCTTTCCCTTGCATGCTAGCATTCCATCCACTGAATAAGTCTCTCTGGAGGTAGGTATGCTACCTTCTACTTCTCCATGAAGGCGTATCCTTACAAGAGGGTGAACTTAGATTTGTGAGTAGATCTACTCTTTGCTCAAGAGTACAGCCATTTAATTACCCCTACCTTAGGACTGAATTTTTAATTAAGGCCTCTTAAAAGCATTGCCAGCACTAGCAAAATCCAGGAGGCATTGGGACTATATCTGGTAACAGAATCTGGTGCTTGTATCAATGACCAATTCAGGGTCTACATGTGAGTCTCATCTTGGGAAGCACATTAGCTACCTTTGGGACTCTTCAGTCCAAGGTTGGCAGAGTCTAAATCAGTAATTTTTAAATTAGGTCCTTGTATAGTGAAGTCCTGAGTAGATGCTTGAAGAATTGCTCCATAAACAATAGAGGTTTTTATTAGTAGCAAATGGTTATGATGTTAAAGACTATTTCCCACTTTCATCTGTTTTGCTTGTTCTGGTTAGTTGTGATTTTTTAAAAAGTATCTGGTAATATAGTGTGAGATGAATACATACTTCTCAGATGAAGAAATGCAAATGGAAAATAAATATGTGAAAAAATGTTCAACATCATTAGTCATTCAAGAAATGCACATTACAATAACACTGAGATTCCTTCTCACCCAAGAAACAGTGGCTTTCATCAAGAAATAAACCAATAACAAGTGCTGGAAGGGCTGTGGGGGAAAAGGAGCCCTTCCTCATTGTTGGTGTGTGTACTGGTACAGCCAGTATGGAAATCAGTGTGGAGACTCCTCAAAACACTAGGATGAGAGGTTTCATTCAACCCAGCTATTCCCCTCCCCAGTGTTCTTCCAGAAGAACCAAACCATTATACCACAGCAATATATATGCACCCATGTTTATAGCAAGGCAATTTATAATAGCTAAATCTTGGAAACAACCTGAATGCCCATCAACTGAGGAAAGAATAAAAATATGTGGTATTTTTATACAGTGAAGTATCACTCAGCTATAAAAAAGATACACTCAAGGCTTTTATAGGTAAATGGATGAATCAAAAGATCATACTCATTCATAAGTGAAATAAATTAGACCCACATGT